>WAAD01003574.1:219816-264247 GCA_013389945.1 Fregata magnificens | reverse complement strand
CCGCTCCGGAGCCCTTCGCCTCGGTGGCTTCGCCTGAAAACATTAGGAATGAAAAGATGTTGATGGTAAACCTTACCCCAGGGATTTAATGAAAGACAGGGACTAGCTTCGCAAAGGGGAGGAAGTACAATGACTACTCCCTTGAGGAAGCTGGAAGAAATAGGGAAAAACAGCATACAAAACATGTCTGGGGCTGGACACATATTGTCCATAGGAAGAAGTAGCTGACCTATGAGAGCAGAGGGCCTGGGTGCATGTTGGCATTTATGGAAAGGTTCAGATATTTGAGCTGCTGCAGAGGAGGTTTGGCTGTGCTAGTGTGGGCAGAGAGGACATCCGGCATGTAGACTAGGGTAGGAACAAAAGGATGAATGGAGAGAAAGTATGGAGAACCAAGGTTAGCTAACAAAGCTTTCCACTTTGTTCTGTGCTTCTGGGGCACTTAGATGTATTTGCCTCCTGTTAATATGGAAATTATATCATGGCTTGCACTCTCAGTTGCATAACATCTCTGTGGCATGACTGCTGTTGTTTACTGACAAATATTATTAGGAATGTCTCTTGTGTATGTTTTTTAATCCATTAATGCAGTTTGGCAGCTGGAGAAAAAGAAGGTCAGCCAGCTCCCCACAGACTATGGGCAAATGCTTCTTAGACTGCAGTGGGAAGACAATTGCATGTTTAATACAAGTCAGTGCAATTGAAAGGTCTACTGTGTTTGGGGATGTGGACACTGGCAGTCATAATCAGTGGTTCCCTGAGGCTTTGTGGTTATATGGCAGATAACACTTGATTGTACACCTTAGTGCAATGCGGGAAAATCTTCAGAGTGAATGGACTGTAAAACTCAACATCCAGGCCCACTGTGACCTGGTATATTCTTGAAATTCAATATGACTATTGCCATTTTTATGTTGGGTTCATCAATTTCTCTTTCTAATAACTCTCTGGAATCATAGAACCATTAAGGTTGGAAAAGACCTCTAAGACCATCAAGTCCAACCATCAACTAACACCACCACGACTCCTAAACCAGGCCCTGGAGTGCCATGTCTACACCTTTTTTGAACGCCTCCAGGGTTGACGACTCCACCACCTCTCTGGGCAGCCTGTTCCAAGGCTTAACCACTCTTTTGGTAAAGAAATTCTTCCTGATGTCCAATCTAAACCTCCCCTGACACAACTTGAGGCCATTCCCTCTCGTCCTATCACTAGTTTCTTGGGAGAAGAGTCCAACACCCGCTTCACTACAACCTCCTTTCAGGTAGTTGTAGAGAGCTATAAGGTCTCCCCTCAGCCTCCTCTCCTCCAGGTTAAACAGCCCCAGTTCCCTCAGCCGCTCCTCATAAGACTTGTTTTCTAGACCCTTCAACAGCTTCGTTGCCCTTCTCTGGACATGCTCCAGCACCTCAATGTCTTTCTTGTAGTGAGGGGCCCAAAACTGAACACAGTATTGGAGGTGCAGCCTCACCAGTGCCGAGTACAGGGGCACGATCACTTCCTTACTCCTGCTGGTCACACTATTCCTGATACAACCCAGGATGCCGTTGGCCTTCTTGGCCACCTGGGCAATTAGACTAGGGTAGGAACAAAAGGATGAATGGAGAGAAAGTGTGGAGAACCAAGGTTAGCTAACAAAGCTTTCCACAAAGGTCACATACAGTTTGTATTTCATGCTTACATTAAATTGTTCCATTTCTACATCATGAATTTTTGTTTTGATCTGTATTAAATCTTCAGTAAAATATATTATTAATTATTCATTGGTCAAGAGATATGTTACCATCTTTTCCCAAGAGGCGTTCAGATTTTGCAACACCTCAGCACTATAAGGGCTAGCAAAGCTCAATATAAATCTTTTTCTCCTGTTGCCCAAATGCATTAATTCATACTTTTTCTGCTGAAGAATGAAAGAAGTAACCTGCCTTACACAAGATGTTGTAATGCATTGTGAAACAAATACACAAGCGTAACAAAAATCTGTATTTCAGTTTGTTTCAAACCCTTGTTCATTCCTTTGATCATTTACACAAGAGGGAAACAGACTGTGGAGGTACTTTCCACTGTTGGATGTGCCTTCCCAAGCCCACCTGCCTTACTGGGAGCAGCTGCTGTGCCTCCCTGGATCTGCTTCCTTCCCCTCAATCCATTGCTCAGATCACTTTACTAAGGAGGTAGGGCAGCTAAGAGTGCTGCACTGGTGACCATACAATGCAGAAGGGGAAGGTTGGGGACATCTACGGATACAGCATTTTGTCACTATGATGGTGAGCTCGCCTTTGCTCTCTGCTTGTCCTCAGCACATCACATCCCACTTCAGTTCATTGCTGTGGGCATGTGCCTACCCTGTGTTCCCTCATGGGTGAACTGCTTTGTTCACATGCTCAACAGTCAGACTAATGCCAGCTGGTGCCAACTTCACCTCTGAATGTGGGCATTTCCTGGTCTGAATGTCCTCATCATGTGATACCCTTTGTATGGCTGATTAAAATCAGTGTGTGTTGTGACCGGACTGTATTTGGGGTCCTGGTCTAGTCCAGCCTGCAGGCTCCCACCCAGGTTGGACATCACTGCACCATTTGGCTCTTGTCTACACACATGATGTAGCTTCTTTTGCAAATGCACCTTTAGAAGCTGGTTGCTGCAGGCTGTAGTGCTAATGCCACATAAATGCAAGATAGCATTGCTAAATCTCTCTAGGCGTACTTGAGATGAAGTCACGATTTTTCATATTTTGCTTTAAAAACTCAAATAACATGCTGCTGCGCTGTCTTCCAGACCCAAGACTGGCTGGAAAGGTAACAAAGGTTTAATCTCCCACACAAGCCCTAGCTGGTATATTGTGTGCTCCCGTGCTGGGCGGCTGCTCCCTCCTCTCTTCAGTGAGATCAGCACAGCCCCTTCTCTTCTACCCATCATTTTAGGCACCCTGGTGGGTGCCCAGACTTTTGCAATGTGAGAGTGGTTAATTTCATTGTGGAAATGGGAACAAATGTCTACGTACTTAATCTTATCCCCTCCTTTATGTAGAATTGCCTCTGGATGTTTTTAGTAGTAATTATCTAGCACAAAACTGAACTTTTTTTAATGGAGTGGACAAAATACCCAGACAAATCTTAACTACTTGTAGGATGGATTCAGTGATGAAGTAATTCCCTAGAGCTGCTCTGTTCTGTGATTTTGTTTCTAACAGTGTTTTAATTCTTCTTATGAAGCATATCTTGAATGAAGTGGCACCTTTGCTTATAGTATTTTTTGAAGATATACAGAGATGAGAGGCTCTGCTAACAGTAATGGCATCATGTAGCTTTTACATCCCAGCTTTTCAAGATCTGCATAAACTGCTAGAAATCACATAGAAAGCATAATACAAATATGTGAAATGAAAGAAGAGAGCTGAGAAGTGATTTGCACAAAGAGGGAGCTGCCTGTTTGCCACACACAGCAACAAGACAAGGTCGCAGCAGCAGTGTTTCTGTCCAGGTGCACTTGAAAACATTCACCTTTGTTCAGATCTCTTTGTTTGTCTCAGTTCTTAAAGAAATGTTAAAAAAGAAGACAGACACACAAGGGAACACAAGTGCTGGCTAACTTCTACCAGCAAGACTGATAATTCCAGTATTTATGAGCCAAGGAATTAAAAGGGTTGGTGTGAAGTACCGTGTGAATCCAGCCCCACCGCCTGTACGAGAATCCATCTGTTTCCACCCATTTATTGCAACATTTTTCTTCTATAGATTATCTTCTATAGGTCTATTAACCTATAGACTAAATAGGTTGCAGCCAGAAAGGCAGATTTGAAGCGTAGTTTGTCTCTTTTAAAATGACTTAGAGGTGGTTTCAGGTTGTACAGATGCCCCCAACTCTGCTGGGCACTTTTTGCTTTTGAGAGTGTCAAGTAATTGGTTTTTTCCTGATGATTATCTCCTAGAACTTCTATTACTAGCCAGTTGGAGAGCGAGGGCTGGGGGGGCTATAAAATTGTTTCAGAAGATGCAAGTAAAAATTATTTGAATCACCCCTATGCACATTTTCCCAGATTATTCACTGAGTAACAGTATGAAGACAAATGTGACCTACCAAGAGGAAAAGATAAGTGCAGGGTTGTATTTTCAGGTACCACTGACTATCTTCCAGTTGACCATACTCAAGTTTTTGTTTTGTGAGCCCACGCTCTTTCACACATTCCCAATGTTACCTGTCACAGGAGTGACGACATAAGTAAGTGGAAGCACCAAAAGTTCATACGCTGTTTGCTCTTCTTCTTTCACCCACAGGTAGCTGATCACTTGTAAGGGCAGCTGCTGTTGCAGAGCGCCGGCTGCGTTTCCAGGCTGAGCCACACATGGTGAAGGTCGGCAGCTCTGTGTTCTCAGTTTTTTATTTTGAGATCTTTCCACTCCATCTCTCCTCCATTTCTGTCATATTCTGCCCCTGCTGCATAGTTCACATTTATTTGCATAAAATACTTGCTTTTACAAGTGCTTACGTAAATGCATATTCAGTTTCCCCCTAACTCATTCCATGCACTTGTTTTATACTCTTCACAGTCCCCGATAATGCACTACGATAATGTCCCTCTGTGAAAGTACTTTTTAGCAGGTGAGCTATGGTGCTGCAACACAGCAGTGTTGGCAACTTGTGCAATTGTAACACCAATCTCAGTGTGGTTTGCTAAAGCTCTGGCTTGTGGCAGACATGTAAAGGTGAGTCTTCCAGCTTACCTATAACAAAAAGAAGTGTATTGTTCTAGCTGTCTTAGTGACAAAGAGAAGAACTTGAAAAGTAAATGTCAGAATATGAGAGGAAAACAAAAAGAATTTCACTTCTACCAGTCTTAGCTTGGTTTCCTAAGTAAAGGAAGCAGAAGTGATCACGTACTTGTTTTGTGTGAGTTTGCAAACCATGTGTACGCTATGTAATCCTTCACTAGTTCTGTGCAGGCTGGTGAATGATTAAAGAACAGAGAGTGAGATTAAAAAAAAAAAAGGGAAAAAAATGGGGGCAGCTGTTAAAGCTCTGGTTATTATCAGCCAGCTGGCAGTCACCCCTGGCTGGCCAGCATGAGCACTGCTGTGGAGGTGAAGTACCAGAGCATATGTGGATAGAGGGAGGAGTTTTGTGGTGATGCTTAGGGGACAGAGAGTGACCAGCCAGAGGAAGCAAAGACCATTAGTTACATGAATATGCTGCTGGTGGAGCAGTGTTTTATGACATCCTGACTCACAGAGCCTGAGCCATGATTTTGGAAACCTTCATGTTGGCAGTAGAGGGTCTGACGGACCCACTTGTACAATCTCTACTTGACAACCTTGGGGGTTAAAATCTTCTGTAGCCTTTTTATCTCTCACCTGTTCAGGGGGAGGAAGCACCAGCCATGACCTCAAGCCCCCAGGCATGCAGTGACTATATGTCACCGTGTAGCATCCCTCCCTGTCCCTTCCAGTTTTGACACTGTGTAAAACCCCCTGAAAACAGCTTTCTTACCCATTTCAATCCTTTGTCAGCCCATAAAAATGGATTAAGGCAGAGAGAGTTGGCAGACTGAACAAACACAACGATATCACAGCAGTTTCAATCCCTGGATTTGGGGAGCAGTGATTTCAATAATGGATATTGATGTTAGAGGTGAGAGAAGGTGTTTCAAAGCTGACAGGAGGCTGGTAATTTGCTCTTTTTCACCTTGAAGCTTTTTGATAATCCATAAAGATTCCCTTACATTTACTATTGCATTAAGATGGATTTTACTCTGTATTTTTCAAGCTGTCCTTTATTACATCATTATGATTAAAATAGGAGAATAAAATGTAATGCCCCAATGATTCTTCTTCATCTTTCTCTGGTGTACTTTCTGTGCCTCTCTTTAAATCCCTTGCTTTTAATTTCACCCACATTTTATACCTTGTACACGTAAATTTACTTGCTCCTTTACACTTAGCCTGAGTGCAAATATGAAATGGGCCCACAAGTTTGCATTTTCATTGTGACTAGCCTCTAAGTGCCTTTGTTAGGGAAGGCCCATGCACTCTTCAGTTAGCCTTGAGAATCGTTAGAAATTATTGCTTATTGTTGTGATAATTATTAGTTGGTAGATTTTTATGTCCTCCTGTAAGCTTCTCTAAACAACTGAAGACACAGTCTCTATATCCAGTGATAACTGCTATTTTACAGATGTTTGGTTACTCTTTCATTTTTGGATAATATTAATGTACATAATATTCATGTACATTCACTTGCATAATGTCTGTATTTTGTAATCCAATGCACTTTCATTTATAATTTCACAGTGTAAGAGTGCCACAGAGTCAGGTCCCCTGAACTTTACAAAATTAATCTGCTGCATCTGAATCTAAATGTGTTGCAGTGTGTCTGCTTCAGTCTTCTGCAGCAGGGTAGCACTCTGATGGCAGAAAGGCTGTGCTGACGTGTGTCTGTCGCCTCTGCTTATAATGGTTTCTGTGGAGCATGTGTAGAGAAACTGCTGACACAACCAAGTGTGGAAATAATTGAGGAGGGACCTGATGGCAAGCAGCTCTGCTCTGCCATAGCCTAGCGGTCTGCCATCCATACCACAGCTCTCCTCTTCTTGCCTCCAGATTCAACCAGCTGGGTCCAGCCTGGACAGTGTTAGCAGCTGCAAGAGGCAGCTGCTATCAGGGTCAAGGACAGCATCCCCACCCAGTCGGACATTTAGGACCTTTTGAGTTAGTTGACAGCACATCAGCACGTTTAATAGAAGAGCCATGGGAATTTTTACTACCATTTTATCACTGTAAGAAAAGAAGGCCATGAGATTGAAAAAAACAAACTTGCTTTAGGTATTGATTTAGCTATCATTTTCCTATAACGTTCAGACTATTTTTTTCCACTGCTTTATTTCTAGCCCAAAGTCTCTTTCATTCCTTCCAGCTGGATGCATGCTGCTGCATGACTTTTGTCCCTAGCACTTTTTCTTCCAAGAGGCCCAGTTTGCTTCTCTCACTCAGCCCGGAGGTGATTAGGCAAGTTTTCTTAAAGAATGTGTCTTAGTTTGCCATAGGTCTGTGCAATGTCCTGTTAGCACAGATATGGGAAAACTCAAGACTGTATTAGAAATTAATTTAATGTATCCTGTGTGTGAATACATTAATGGGACTAGGAATTCAGGCTTAAGTATGAAGAATTAAGAGTTGTAAAAGCTTCTAAACTATAACAAGATCAAACATTTAATAGTGCCCAGGTTGTATTATTGCCTCCCCTGCAATGAAATCCTCCATTTTCTAACGCTCTTTTGCATCTGTTTATTGATGTCAAGTGTGATACAGACCCAGGCTGATGGCAGGGGGGAGAGCTGCAGCCAGAGGCCATAATCTTATCATGTAATGTGCGCACATATACCTCTGAGACATGGGCCAGTGGGAGCCCTCTTAGCTCCCATGTCTGAGGGAATCTCCTCCCACATAGTGCTACCTATAGTTCGAGACTAATTATGAGACATTTCTGGTGGCTTATTTAATAGAGTTTGTTTTTGCAGTACTCTTGTAATTGCATGGAAAGAGGTCCCTGAAGTCCGTGCGGGCCATGGTGCAGAGCGGGAGGGGAGGCTTCCCTCTCCCTGCTCATTCTGCAGCTCCGTGTGCCACATGTCGTGCAAGAGTGTCTTGTCTCTCTGCGCCGAAGAAGAGCCAGAGATGAGTAACGGAGAAGGGAAAGGATTCATCAGCATGGAGCTTGAGAAATTCTAACTTTGTTTCTTCCTGTAAATGCCCGCTTCGGTAGCAAACCCTGCAGCCTGTTTGCCAAGATGGAGCGCGCAGTGTGTGGCACTGTGGGGGCTGCGGTAGGCAGTTGCTAAGGTGAATTTTAATTTTATTTGTTTTTTAGAAAGTATCTTCTCCTGCTTTCATGATTTCCCAAACACTTGCTTAACGTTTGATTAGCAGTTTTAGGAAAATACCTTATAAAGACTCACTTCATTTTCACTGCAGATTTCTAAAAATTGAGACCATTTAAATTTTTTGTCAAGATAAATGAAAAACAGATGTCAAATAATTGCCCGTTTTGCTTCTGGATTTCTATGTAGTCATAAAGGGCATCATGTGATAAGGGAAAAGAGATGGGCAGACAGGCAGAAGACTATCTCATGAAACCACCTTATTTGCCTGTGACTCCTCCATCTGTAAGTGCCCAAAGCAGCCAGCAGCTGATGCCAGACACTTAATACAGTCACCCCATGTTTGGGAACAAAATGGTGGCAATATATGGCTGTTTTGAAACACAGAGGTTGAAATTCTGGCCTCGGAGAATAAATGGCACAACTGTTGCTATTTTCGTGACTTTAATGTCAAGTGGGAAACATCTCACACAGGATGGAAAAAGCAGGAACAAGCTAAAAACCAGGGGAGCCTAGGGTCTAAACTAAGCTTTGGGACAGGGCTGGCTGATGGCTTTGGCTTCAAGCAGGGTATGCTTTGCACCTAGGGAAAGGCAAGGAGTGAAAATAACCATAACCGAGAATAAGCCTAGCTATATTCAAGAATATGTCATTGTAGGGGGTGCTGAACGTGGCTCCGCAATCTGGTTTGGTACAAAAGAGGATCTAAATGTACCCTTACATTGCAGCTGCTCTGCAGGTGTTATAATTTCTAAGGAAGAACTGAATGAGGAAAATGTTTTATGTTTCTACTAAATTGACCTTTTGGCTGAAGGGCAGATCATGGTGGATATGTGCATGCTGATAAGCATTCTTTTATTACGAGAATAGTTATTTAGATAGCTGCTAAATTTTATGGCTTATAAAAAAGGGCTGTTGCAGGATGTTTTAAATTAGAGATGGGCTGCAGACCAAAAGGTTTTATATGTGATAGGTTACAGCTAGAAATTAAAAACATCTCACAAGCCTGTTTTCTAACATTGAACGGAGCTCTTGAAAAGTTTCTCTTGTAATGAAATCTTGCTTTCAATGAAGATTTGTTTACAAGAAAAGCTTGTGGAAAATTTCTGAGAATGTTAATGTCTCCGAAGTAGTAATTTTTGGAATTAAGCGTTTCAATTTTTGGCTTTGAAATGATTGCTTGAGTCAATTTAAATATATTACATACAAAATTAAAGAGTCAAAATAAAAAGAAAATTGAAGGAAAGCATTTCTATTGATCAGAAGCTAACCTTTGCCTCTAAAATTTTCCTGTGAGAAGGTTTGAAGACTTTGGATTTAGCTGTGGCTCAGAAATTTCAAAATTCTCAATGAAAGGAAGTTTCCCCAAAGTATTGCAGATTTTTTTCTGTATTATAAACCTGAGATGTTTAAAAAATATTTACAGAGATGGTATAAAACAAAAAGTTCAGCTTTGTGCACAATCACAAAACCAAAATGGGCTTATTGTGGTCACTCAAGTATCAGTCTGCCACAGTTAGTTTTAATAAAATACTGTATGTGGTACCGTTCTTAAAAATTTTGAGTGACCAGCAAATTTTTTGTTCTGCAATGTTATTAAACTTAAATTAAGACTTTTAAAATAGAGTCTGGTTATATTCTTAATGTGGAGTTATACATTTTGAACTGATAAAGACATTTGTCTATGATTCCCATTTATACATTTAATTTTTTTTTTGAGTATCATAAATTACATTCTGGACATGGTTTCTATGAGCAATTCTCTATCTGTAGGAAACAAAACCAGAGGACACATCTGAGCACTACAGATTGTGCTATCATTGTATACTATACTGGGTAGCAGGAAGAATGATTTATTTGTACCGTACATTCACTCAAAATTAACTTCTTTGCTACTTTAATTATCTTTTTTTGGGGTAAAACATAAAAAACATAAAATGTCTTCTTAGTCAGTTTATACAGTGTCAGGCAAGCAATTATGCCATTAATTGTTTAAAGAATGAGTAAGCTCTGGAGGACACGCTTTTATAATTTTCCTGTTTGAGGTAATCAATCTGCTATCTTTAAGCATACCACAAATATAGCAATTGTCTATCAATTTGTGTGAATGTAATCAGTATTTCTGTGTGATTTTAGTCACATCGTGATTTTTTAAAATATATTAATGATACTTTCTTCATTCCTGTGCATTATACATATTCATATTTGAAATTTATATCTGGATTGTGTTTATAGCACATTTTACACATATCTTTTTTCTTTTGGATCAGCGTAACTTATAATAAAGTTCTAGTAAGGATCTTCATAGTTGTGAGCCTGAGCTTGCTGCAAATATTGGACAGGTATTTGTTGTCTCAGAAAATGAATTCCATGAATGCTCTTGCTAGTAAACTTTTTTTTAGAAAACCCAAGATTATTGTAGAGTTATTAATGATGATAATAGGATACCTTTATTAAGTGGCAATGGTAGGCTTATTAGTGCATGATAAATAAATTCAGATAGTGTTATGAAGTGCTTACAGTTTGATCTTGAAAACATATTTTTCTCTGAAAATAAAATACATCCAAAAAACCCAAAATAATGCTCCACAATGGGAACTACAGTATAATTTCCAAGAGAGTTTCTTCTGTGGTAGAAAGGAGATGGATTTTTTCCCCATTTTCAAATTTGCCATTAACTTAGTATTAGAAGTCACATTAATATGTAGAATCTGCATTACATATTTGCTTAATGTGCTGGGTAGTGAGGAAATATCAAAGATTTAAAAAATCCTTTTTTTCCAGAGTGCAGTGATATAATTTTCTTTTATTGTTTAGCAAAGCTCAGAGACCATGCACAGATGGATGACTTTAATACCCATCTAGCACTGACATTTACAAAAGTGCCATATTTGAGACAAATAATTGGACAACAGGCTTTGCACTGTTAGCCCCAACTCCCCAAAAGACACACCACTGAAGAAATACATACACTCTTCTTCTGAGGACAAAGAGGTCTGAAAGTCCGTTAATGAATCGCATAAGAAAAGGGATTTAGAAGTCTTTTGACTGTAATAACGTCTTCCCTGCTGAGAAGTTAATAATCTGTTGGCTCTCTTTTCCTCTTTTGAGCATTAGTTTGAAGAGCTTCCATTATTGTTTTTGTTGCTAGCTGGGGAGAAAGCGAATTCTTTGACCTTACTATTATGGAAAAAAAAAAAAGAAGTTTTCCCTTTGCAGTCATGAAACATATAGACAAACATTTTTAAAGACCAACCTTCCACCTCTGCCCAGCTGAGTGACCACAGAGAACTTCAAGCCGATGCTCTGTATGAGACCTTGTGTTGGGCCATACTGAATGGCTTTTTTTCCCTTGAAAAAGGAGGATCCTGGATAAGAACCAAGGTTGCAATTTTGTACTAAAGCACATGTCATTGTTTCTTCACTACCAATTTACTCACAAAGCTATATCAAAGTCATTGTGAGTGTACTTGCCTCAGTCTTCGTTGTAATTTAATATATATATAATTTAGTATATATAGTACTTTCCTTTTTAATTTGGTACGAACAGTGGTGTATGAAGAACTTGGATGCCTGTAATGCAGATAACTAGGAAAACATCAGTCAACAAACAGTGGGTTTTTTCCCATATGAAAGCAGTGAAAAACCTAGGATTTAGTGTAGTGAAATGCAATTTTAGTCTGTCACATGATACCTATTATTTTAATAAGGTATCAACAAATTTTATCTCACATTTTCCTTCCCCTGGGATTTACTTAAATCTTGTTAATATGATTATGTCTCTTGCCTAAGTGGTTCCAACAGGAACAGGGACAGGACCATCCATAGGAATTGTAGACTGGCATAGATACAAAAAATCCTGGCCTACTCGATGGGATCTCAAGATACAACAGATGGATTATTACTGATAGATTACCTGATTTGCAAACTTGACTCACCTTGTGGGTCCTATGATCTTGTGGATACTGGAGTTTTTTTGTTTTAAATTTATTCCAGGATTTTTAGAAATTTCAAGTTTAATTTAAAGCACTAACAATTCTAATAAAAAGGCCATACTTTACCTTTTTTCATTAACAAAGTATCTGGGATGTGAAAAATGATTCACAGAATTGTTGCTTCAAAATCTGGATTTTGTCTTAAGCTCTTTATATTTGGAGTGTTTGAATCTTTGCTTGTGACGTGGGTCCCTGCCCCTGTAGCAAAATTTTTGCTGATTAATTTAGGAGAATCTTAATTAAACCATAAGGAACCTGAAAACTAGTAGCTATGAGAACTGAATATTATGCTGTCCTCTTTCTTGGGGCCATTTTTTAACTCACTTCTTTCAGGAGCTTAAGAAGTGATACAGTCAACATTTTTAAAAGAGGATATTCAACAAAAAAAAAAACATTTTAACTTGGGGAACTTTTATAGTTTGTTTCTGAATGTTGATTTCCTAATGGTTTAGAAATACCACAATTTCTCCATATATCTTTTCTCTCACTCTTCTTGAGATGTAAGAAAAGGGAAATACCTGTTTAGGTTTCATTGCCCTAAGGAAGGGACTCTGAGCTAAATAACAAAGACTTATTTTTCAAAATAAGAACTAGAAAAATTTGTACCTTCCTAGCATGTAGGTTCGAGTAACTGTTTTATCAAAAATCAGGTCTACATTTTAGCCCATCTGCTAAACTCAGGGTAAAACTCAGTTCAGCCACGGCTGGGCATGCAAAATGGTGGGATATCATCACTTCCTAATGACTTCTTTCTGTAGATGTTCAGCACTGACTGCATATAGGAGTAAGTAATGTAAAGAGTAAGGTCATGTAAGTCATGAAGACCAAAGCCAGTTAAAACCAAGGCCAATTAATATGAGAGAGAGGGTGCAGCAGTCACTGCTGCAGCCTAGACATTGGTGTAGAGCATCCTGTCTCATATCTTGGTCTTGTACTTATGGATGGCTTTTACTCAGCAAAATAAATTCTCCCCTTTATTGTGGTTAAATTGGGTTTTGAATCTTTCATATTTCAGAAACAGAGTTTGAGTACCACCACTTTTCATGTAGCCTTTTTTTGAGTCAGACTCTGAGCAGAAGTCAATGAGAAGGTATTATGCATTTTCTGTGGACATAATGATGACGAAGGAGCGTAACAGTGCATGGAAGATTTGGAAACCAGGAAGCTAGATGCATGTCTTAATCATCACACAGTGAAAGACTTTTGTCACAACAAAGCTTTTAGCATCCAGCAGAGAGTTTATGGATAGTCTAATTTCTTATTAATCAGGAAAGTGCCTGTTATATTATTGAGTGAAGTGGGGTTCCAAAAATTAACACTGTTTAATTGCCCAGCTGGAATTGTAAACAGTTATCAAATCTGACTGCTAATGTCACAAATCTGTCTTTAATGCGGATTATCATACTTCATCTTGGGCAGAGTAAAAATAAAAGCTGTGTTTGACTGTAGAAGATAAACAGAAAACGGCTGTGATCTCAGTGTTGTTCAGCTGGGTAATAGTTCTGCAGATATTGAAATAAATAGGGAAAATACTAAACTAGCAGGGAGTGAAAAGCTGAAGGAACTTGTTCTACAATTTTCTTGTTAGACCAGTGCTAATCCCACTGGTCCAGTTCTCCTGCTGCACTTGGAAGTGGTTGATACTTTCCTTCTTAGGTTTCATAACTAGAAAATATGGAGTTTATGTTTGCTTGCGTGGGCTATTCCCACACACAAGCATGACCTTGAGTTTGTGTCTTTTTCTAAACTGGGCAATGAGAGATGTGAGAACAGGGATCCCTGAGTGGGTCTGCCCTTGTGTTTGGGGTCAGCCCAGAGGGTGCCCTTGGCCAGCTGTAAGCAGGAGAGCAAACTTTGCCAACCGCCTTAATCGGTGTTTTGTGTTGGATCTGGCACCCGGTTTGTGGGCAGAGCTCTCCCAGGAGCCACTCTTGCCTTGCCCTTGTGACAAGTCTTCCTTACTGGGGATGGCAAAGAGTGTGGCACAGAGCAGGGAGAGCAGGGGGGCAGACGAGCCCCCACTCGCCTGCCTGGGGTCAGTGGAGACTCCACGGGGAGTGCAGAAGACAGGGGAGCTTGTTCTGAGGGTTCTGCATGCACCTGCAATGGGGTGAGACTCACGCTAGCAGTGAGAGAGGAGGTGATTTTGGGCTCTTGAGCTTGCTGCCTCTTGCCCTCCCAGCCACTTGGGTCGTCCAGTGCCGTCGCCTGTGCCGGTCTGATTTCTGCGTCCTCCCCTTCAGTCTCCCTGCGGGAGGATGGGATCATCTCCAGCTCAGAGTGAGCAAGCTCTGAAGGTGCTTAAATTCCACCTAGACATTTGTCATTAGGATCTCAAAAACACTTGCAGATACCTCTAACTTCAGCACCGGGGAAGCCCGAGCACCAGTCATTGCCTTACCTATGAAGGCAGACCTGGGACTCAGAAGTACATAAATAAAGGGTCCACTTCTTATCTGATTACGTGGCAATTCTATCATGGATATGCATCAAAAGTATGATAAATTCACAGTTGAATAGCCCTAAGGGAACTTTAATACAGATTCGAAATATAACTTTCTGGAAAAGTGAATTTGCTTGCCTGACTTCCTCTCTCTGCCCTATGACACTACATTTCCATCTGCCCTCAGGACTTTTCTGAAGCAACGTTTCATTTGTTGTAAAACATAATTTCGTTTAATTCATAATGCTTCATTAGGGAATACCAGTTTTTATGTATTTCACTCTTGTGAAATTTTTCAAAATAGCCTGATTATCCTCCTCAGGTATTTTCAAAATGAGAAATTTTTTGTTTTGTTGAAACTATATATTTGACTTTATAATTCAGTTAATGGTAAGATAAATGTTTAAAGGACACACTCAAACTATTTTAAAATTACTTAAAACAGATAATTTTGTCAAATCTCTCATGAATTTTGGGAAGGTCATTTTTGTAAGCTTGTTTTGAGATTTTGGCTTTTGTTTAATTCAAGATGGAAATAATTATTTGACATTTAATTTCTTTACCTGTAATGCAAAAAAAACCTTTGTATTTTTATACTTCCAACAACAGAAACTTCAAAATTGTTTTGATTTATTGTTCTTGATGAAACCATACACTACTGTGAAGCTCATAATATTCACATATTTATAAAATTCAATAAAAAATTCTCAGTTGGCTAGCAATACTGTGCAACTGAAATGAATGTTTTCTACTATGAACAAAACTGTTGCTTTTCAGTGGTAATCAGAGAAATGGCGATGATTTGATTCAAGCTTTCTGGTAATGCACTTTAATTTTCTCCTTTTTGACTATCTTAGGTAACTTGCACATTATATAGCCCTGAGGGAGTCTGAAATCAAATCCACCAAAGATGATAGAAAAGTTATATTGCTTTCAGAAGGCTTTATACTGGGCTCATCAGGAACAAAGTGTAAGCTCTTCTAGTTGTGCTATACTGGTCAATCCTTTTACAATTACCAAACAGCAACTTAAGAAAAGATGCAGTAATATTTCTGATATTTATTCATTTTTTTTAGTGGGGACACAAACATTAGATGAATGCTAATAAAGGGCACAACTGTCTCTGTGGTGAATTATTCTAATAACGTAGACTCTCTTTAGCTCCTGTTGCTAAGAGTTAGCACAGACACGAGAAAATAATCTCTCCTCACTTCTTACAGCTACTGTTATAGCTCCAGTGTTTTGTGTTGTTTAAACCCAGCAGTGGCCACATGGACGACTGCTTATTTGAGGTTGTTTCCCAGAGCACCTCTCCTGACATCACTTCATTTGCAATCTCAGTAGATATTTTCAATAAACATTCACATTCACAAGTGTATATAGAATCATAGGACCATAGAATCGTTTAGGCTGGAAAAGCCCTTTAAGATCATCAAGTCCAACCGTTAACCTAGCACTGCCAAGTCCACCAATAAACCATGTCCCTAAGTACCACATCTACACGTCTTCTAAATACCTTCAGGGGTGGTGACCCAACACTTCCCTGGGCAGCCTGTTCCAATGTTTGACAACCCTTTCAGTGAAGAATTTTTTCCTAATAGCCAGTCTAAACCTCCCCTGGTGCAACTTGAGGCCGTTTCCTCTTGTCCTATTGCTTGTTACTTGGGAGAAGGGACCAACACCCACCTCGCTACAGCCTCCTTTCAGGTAGTTGTAGAGGGCGATAAGGTCTCCCCTGAGCCTCCTTTTCTCCAGGCTAAACAACTCCAGTTCCCTCAGCCGCTCCTCATAAGACTTGTTCTCTAGACCCTTCACCACCTTTGCTGCTTGGATCGCATACATGTTCTGATTTTTCCAGAAAGAGCAACAGTCATCTGATGTTGCTCTTCAGGAACAGATTCAAATTGTAAGGTAATTCATTTCAGTCCTGTTTTAAATGGAAAGAGGGCACAGAAATAAGTTCCCAGAGTGAAGAGAATGAATATGGCACATTTTCTTAGTACTTCCATGTTTCAATGTCAGTTGAAAATGATAATTTTCCTCTCTACAAAAATATATTTTGAAGTTCTTCTGCAGGGATAGTTTATGTTATCTTTGGAGCCATCAGTCACTGATTATAATTTCAAAGCAGCACTAATAGCTATTGGTACTCATTTCATAATAAGTTTGACCACAGGGGTTTTGGCTAGGGATGTACTAAGACAATTAATCACTGAGTATCATTGCAGATGATAATTTTATGTTAAACGTCAGCTTAGCAAGAATAGAGTTGATGCTGTGTCTGTGCCTTGGCAACGATAAGGGAACCTTTGATGAGTATTATATTTTTCTCTACCTTCAGAAGGAATATCAGTGAAATGAATATTTGAAGTTTGATATTTGTGAGACCAAAGCAGTAATGTCAGTGGGCTGCATGCAGAGACCCTTAATGATTCCTGCTGGTTATGAATAGCCATTTAGTTATGCAATATAAGAATGTTTTAACAGTTTTCCAGTAATAATATCCTGTTGAGGTTATTTCTCATTGTTTAATGAAACTCTTGTAATGTTAAAATCTGGGGTGTATTTCTCTGATGTTTTTCCTGTGATCATACACGTGGAGGAACTCTGAACACAGTTATCATTTGTGGCACTCCTGAGCTGTGCTCTTTCTCCCTCTCCCATACATGTTGAACTGGCTTTGCTACTCATGGTCTTCAGAGTAAGTCTCAGCATTCGTCCCTGACTGGTGATATTATATTAGAAAAGCAAGAAACCTCAAAAATGGTAGTGCAGGCTGCCAGGCTCTACCTGCCTCCCCAGGAAAGACCTCCAGGGTAACTCTTGCCCCCACACCCTCCTGTTTGCCCAGCCCAGGACTCAACTGCAATACCTTTTTTTAAGGGAGCTCACTGTTTTTTGTAACCATCTGCCAGCAGATGAGTGGACAGTGGGGATGAATGAAGGAAGATCCTCTGGGTTATCAGCTGTGCCTGGCACTCCAATGGTACCTATCTGAGCCTGTGCTGGGCAGCCTGCACAACACTAATTTGTCCCACCAGCTCCCAGCAGCTCAGTGGTGGTGCAGGGTGCCCTTTCCATGAAGGCTGCAGAGCTGAAGTGTGTCATGATCACCTTCATTGTCCCTGTGGCATGTGACCAAAGGCTGGGTGGCCCCATTGCTGAGGATGCTGACAAGCTGGCCCCGGCACTGACAGAGCCCACTAGCCAGTAGGGACACAGCCTTTGCCTAAGGATTGGCAAAAATGGGCAGTTTCCTGGGTTTCTGTTTGCTTGTGGAGACAAGATAAACATTATCGCCCAACACACACTTTGTTCCTGACAAGAACAGAAAAGTTCAATGTTGTTCAATGGATGACACTTTTGCCTTCCTCATTGACCTTGGCCTTTGCAGCCAGCACCTTACACACAGTACTGGGGTGGTGCTGATCCACAGGGTCTTCTAGAAGGGACCCCAGGAGCCAGGGAAAGGGGCCTACACCTCCTCTGAGTGGTTCTGAACATGCACAGCCCCAGGGCAGAGAATCAGACCTGGGCTCCCCAGGCCTGTACGCTAAGATAATGTCAAGAAATGCTTTGCAAGCTGTGACCACCAAATGTGCCCTCCTACCCTAAATTAATTATGCTTTCTGGGAACAGCATTCAGTTCTAAATTGAATAGAGTTCCACTAAAGAAAAAAAAAGTGTCACTGATGATTGGAAGCTATCTTCCAAAGTGTTTAGGCAGCAGGCTTAAGCATAAGAGCAATAAACCTTTTCCAAAGGGAAAGCTCTTAACTAAAACCTGGCTAAAGACAGACACTCCCTAGGGTCTGTCCTTGGTCTTCCTTCTTGACCCACTAGAAAATTTGAAGTTTCAAATTTCTGGATGTCTGGGCATGCTGTATTTTGCTACAGTTCATATAGCTACTCTTGCAGAATACTTGTCTTAAGCAACCAGGCCAACTCCTGTTGTGCTCACCTTCTGCATTAACAGGAGCAGGGTTAGACATATCTGTTAAAGGTGTTACATATAACAGGGCTGTATATTATTAGCATAGATTTGTGTAAATAGCTGGGAATTCAGAAACTTGTGCTTAGGTGTTTTTGAAAGTTTTCTTCATAGTGAGGAGAACCTTGATGTAATGACATAATTTAAATGGTAAAAACAGAAACTTGCTAGAAAGCAAGCACTTTATTCTAATTTTATATTTTCAGCTCTATTGCAGAATCTCCGTGAATTTTAATTTTCACAATCTGAGTTGCCTAATAGTTTTCAGTTCTTCATCATCCACCTTCAAGCGTATATTCTTTTTCATCACAGAGCAAAAAGGTTTCTGCCTGTTTTTTTCAGCATTTTTTTAAATCCCCATGTGCACTTGCCAAACAATGAGGCATAATTATACCATCTCTAAGGTATTTTAATCTCCTTATAATTTAATTAAAAATATTTGCTGTGGATTTGTTCAGTGATAATGGAACATACGGTTTTGCATTCATTTCACGATTTAATTGAAATCAAGTTCTGTCAAAACAAGAAATGATGTTGCCTAATAGATTCTGGGCACAGATTAGCAGATCTGAGTGGGCCTGTTTCCTCAAGAGTTCTTCTGTTTTCTCAAGAAATTGCAAATCCCATTGGTAATTCTTGGGATTTTCCCTCAAAAACCTTCCTGCTGTGTATATGAGCACAGACAGGCAGATTGTATGCCACTTCACAGCTTCATTTCTTGGACCAAATCTGTTTGATTTGCATTCAGATAGCAACTATCCCCATACCCTTTTGGTAAGCAGTTCACAATCCACATAAATATGCTTCTATGTCTTCGTCTTTCCCCATTTTGCTCAATCTCTTTTATATCTTGTATAATGTAGCCACAGTCTGTCCATTACAGGTGTTTTAAATGACCAATATTCTTCAGCTCTTCCTTAGTTGGTGCACAACACTTCTTCAAAAAGACTAGGTAAAGTTAGCATCTTCCCTTGTTAAGATATAACATAAGTGGACTGGGTTGCGTTTAGGGTCACTGAAATTATCTACACAGTCTGTGGAATACTGGAAACCCTTCTGTTAGATGACTGGACCCCCATTTACAGGTCTCAGAGTACATCTCTCCCTCCACTGGCAGAAGAAGCAATTTAAGCAGCTCTAACTCCCTCCCCTTGTTTCTCCTGCAGCACAGATCAAAGCCCAGATGAGGCTGGATTGTGCTCCCCTTGGGATGATTGACTGTCCATTCTGCCTGCAAAAACTCCTGCCAATGTCCTTGTTGACAACAAAAAGAAAACTCTTTCACAAGTCAGTAACATGTAAATGTTCTTCAAAAGCTGGTGCTTTTTCTGGCAGTAACACCTTGCTGGGTATTTCCACTTGCTTCCAGGGGGCTACTTGCAGGGTGAGATTTAACTCAGTTTGACTAGCAGCCAGGCAAAATAAGGACAAGAACTATATACTGGACAAGGAGATACATCCAATGTTTTAAATGTCACCTTCATTTCATTTCAAAAAGTTTCTTTGACTATCAACTGAGGATGAATGACTTTATCCTTATTTTCCCACAGGCAAGCTCCTCTCATCTGCTTTGAAGCCCCTAATGGTCCCATCCAGTATGGTGGAAGAAGTCACATCATCAGAACCAAGGTAGTAATGGAAAATCCTTGATAAAGGTCTTAATCTGGCCACCCTTTTCTCTTGTGGAGTCCTCCGGCAATGTTGAATGAAATTGCTTTTCTACGTGTCACAACAGCTAGTCTTGTGGCTCAGTTAGCTCAATCACATGGGAAGTCTTTATATACTAGGGAAAGTACACAGTTTATCAGAAAGTCTTTTAGATAACTGACCTCTGCTGAAATAGCCATTGAACTACAAAAGCCTATTTACATACTCAGCTATATATGAAGATAAACCTTTAATTCTGTGTCACAAATGGTGGGAAGGACTAAGATGCCATGCAATGTGTAGCAAAAGGTATTTTGTTAAGCTTTTGCAGGGAAAAAGTGCAAAACAGCCTACAGAAATAACAGTGAATTGATCTAGGAACTCTGGATGGTAAATCAAACAATTGCTTATGGCAGCGTGAAAAACCTGATCACCTAACCAGTTTTATCACCTACAGTGTGGGTGTAAGAATCAATAGGAACATTCTCCCAATCTTGCCTAGTATATGGGTACAAATCAGTCTGAGCAGGTCTTTGGCTTTGTAAATGCAGGCACCTGTCAGTCTTCAGTGGGGGAGTTGTGCTTCATAACAATGTATGAATGTGGGAAGTAAATCTGTCACCTGTCAGTCTGTCTGAAATGTGCATAAGGTTCCTCACTTAGCCAAAGATCGTTAATTGCACACAGTGACAATGTGTGGTATTTAAAAGAAAAGTTAAGCAGGTATTTATGGGAAAGTTAAGCAGAGAGTGTATTCTGCCCCTTGAAGAAGAACGAGAAATGGTGGTGGAACTGGTCTATGGAATAAAGCATACTGATTGTTTTCTTGACAAGCAAAATTACTCAGATCTTGGTGGAAAGCATTTCAACATTGCAGGGCAGCAAGAATTTTCTTTGGCAGCTCAGTGTGATATGCATCACAAATGAATATTAGCAATAATTATCAGTTTTACGTTCTGTTAAGCAAAACTCCACTTTTTGTTCTCATTTCCTTTCCATATTCACACATACTCATTTTACAAAATGATAGCTTTTCATGGAAAATATTGGATGCCAGGATGAAAGTATAAAGAATTATCTGACATTTCTGTGAAAAAAGTAAAATCAGTTAAAATATTCAACATCCAGTCATGAGATGAACAGGTGGTCACAATCCTTTTATTGTTCAATTTTCTGCAAATCACCTGGATTCAGACCTGGTTGGATTTTTAGCTGGGTTGCATGCAGAAAGAGTGTATGGTGCATGTCAAGACCCTGCAGACTGTGTCCTACTGTCTTCCTTTTCCATCTGGCACTTGATCAGCTAAAAACCCTCAGGGGGACCACATTTAGTGCTCTGGAGGATTATGCCCTGCCTGGTGTGCTGGTTTGTAACTGACACCTACTGAGGCAGCCTGGGCACTCTTTTTTTCAATTTATCCAGCATTTCCTCTCTATTGCCTTGCCTGTTCTTCCAGAACAGGACATTTCCATTAATCTGTTTCCACTTATACTGATTTATTAGTCATATGCATTATCCTGCCATATCCTGTTACACCATTTAATTAAATTAATTAAATCTTTCTTCTGGCTAAAACCTTACAACCCCCCTGGCTTATTCCCTATGTTTTCTGTGGACACTTGCTGCTTCTGCATCCTTCAACCCTCTTCTGAGCAGCCCTGTCTCCCAGTCTCAGGTTCCTTGTCCAGTTTAAGCTGTTCTTACACATACCCATTGGTCTTTTGTCCTTTTCCTCTGACTCTTGTTTAAAGCCCTCCTCACTAGCTTAGTGAGACAGTGTCCATCCTTAACCAACCTCTCATGAACATCTTCCCATATTTGAAGAAGTAAAGCTTCCTGAGAGGGGAGACCCACCCCCACCTCTTGTGGTGAGACTGGCGACTCTGTCAGCTTGCAGCAGAGTGAGCAGTGCCCGGTGTGCTCAGCCAGCTGGGCGAAGCTTGGCCACCTGAGCACCTCCCCTCTCCCATTTAGCAACTTGGGAGGAAGGACATGAGGTGGGATTCAGATCCAGCCCCCAGACAAACATTTCACTTGCCTCAGGATGGAAGCACTCACCATCACCAATACCAGCATCACCTATTTTGGGAGGGGAGGATGTGGGATGTGTAACTTCTCCCATTCCACCACAGGGGTTGCCCCAAGACAGAATTCCTTACCAGTTAAGTGGTTCTTTCCAAAGAAGAAATGTTAATGTCTTTCTATCCAAGGTCAGAGGCCAAACATTCCTTGAGGAATAACCAGCTCCTCTTTTGTTGGTACTACTCCATGCCCTGGTAGATGGCAAGCTTATTTGGATTCCTTTAAAAAAAAAAAAAGATTAAGTAGTCTTGTTTCTGGGTAAGTACTTCCAATATGGTGTATTTACCATGGACAATTTGCTAAAGCCTGTAGAATTTTGCCATCTTTGTAAAGATAAATAGATGGGAATAAAAAGATTGATATCAAAATTACAAGCCCAATCAGGTATCTTCTTGCAGAGAGTACATTGATTAGTTGCAGAAGAAAAACGGAAAAAATGATCTAAAAATATTTTTATAAAATTTCCATCAGTTTAAGCTTGGGTATGGTTTAACTTAATTTACAGCTAGCATGTCTATCGTGATGTGAACAGATATTTTTCATCCAGTTGCCAAAATTTATTGATTTGCCTATTTGATTCTCTGTTTCTGGCTAAATCAACTGTATCCAACTGTAAAAAATGCTATTGTCATTTTGTCATCCAGCCAGTTCAGCGAGGTGAAACTGTTGGGAGAACTCTTGATATAATTTTCCTCCTAGAGGTTGAAACTTGAGCACTGAAATCAGTGCTTCCAAGTAGCTATTTTGCTTTCATGAACACCAGACCTTTCTCCATGAACTGCTGCAGGAATTATGGTTCAATGAAGTCAGCATCTCTCTCCATTAAAGATTATCTCTGTATCATTTCCATATAGTTCAAAGAACTGAAATATCATCCAAGGCTTCATAGTAAAGATTTATTGCAGGTAGGGATTCAGCCTTCAGCGATACTTTTTGATTTCAACTCATTTGCAGCTTGCCCTAGCGCTCAGGGAGGCAAAACATGTCTGTGCAGTCCCAGGAATGGCTCAGGATGCCCAGGGATGGAGAGCAGCTATCTTTCTGCTCCTCCCCTGACTGCAGGAGGGAATGAAGGAGGGTGATATTGCGGTTTTCCACATCCCTACCAGCATCCTGGGGTGTCAAAGTGGCTTCTACAGCTCACATTGTCATTTTCATGTTCCCTAGGTTGGTGAAAACACTCAAATTCTTAAATTTTCTGCTGGTTTTCTCTACTGCCATTTTAGAACATGCATAATCCTATGATGAAAGAGGGGTCCTCAGCAGGGCTTGGACATGTGGTTAAAATGCAACACAATAAGAGAATGGCACTGGAGTAAAGGTGCTGGAATAGCAGTTGTCAGCTTTACAGTTGTCAATAGAATAGATGTCTTCAGTGCATTTTTGGTTTTTTCCTTTCAGCTGCTTATTTGGTTTATTAAGTATTAATACCATTTCTTCAGTATGAAAGCCAATCTCTTCCCATACTCTACATGTTCAAATGAAGATGAGTCTTAATGTATATGTATAAAGCAGGTGTTTCTTCATCTTGGGGTGAATATGCAACTGAATATAAACCTAATGAAAGCACACACAAAATATCTAATTAGAGCACATGTTGAATCAGTCTAAGAAGGTGAAATCCCTATCCTGAGATGGCTTCCAATACTGAAATAATGACTGATTCCTTAAGATTGGTTGTTTGCCTGTGTGATCTTCATTCAAGCTGATGGAGAAGAACAGAAATACTGGCATTTACGGGCACAGGGATGCACTGGTATCCCCTTTGGAAAGATTTACAGGGCACCAAGCCTGAAGGGGATAAAAAAGGGCCCAGAATGAATGATGTTTTGATAACCTTCAAACTGCGTCCTGATGAACCTTGACTGTTTATCTCTGTCATAGTGTAGTATAAATTACTTTCCAACAACAAGTGAAAGGCAGGATACGGAAGTTAAATTGCTGATGGAGGCAGAAAGGTCATTAGGAAGTCTATTAATCCATCCCCTTCTTTCTAATACCTAACAGAAGCAGCAGTCAGAGATGACGGCAGAGGTTTCTCCTAGTATGTAAGTGGTGTGGGCTCTTAACTGAGCAGCACTTGCTTCTCCTTCATCAAAAACTCCTCTAAATTTTTAAAATTACCTGTGGCATTTTGTCCTTTTGTTAAATACAGCTTCCTTCAGACATAGCTGCTCTCATGCCCCTCAGACTTACTGCATCAGAATGGTACTCACAACCCTTGTTCATGGTCTGGCCAGGAACTGTTGTGGATTGTGATGCAGAACAAACAGCATCATGAGAAAACCTCTGTCAGAAAGTGTGAGTTTAATGCTTTAGAAATCGACTTGGCTGCTACAGATATTCTGAAATATCTGCATTTTCAGAATGCATCAGGGTTGATGCCTTTGTCTTTCCCTTCTGTTTATATGAACCTCTATTAAAAGAAAAACTATTGGTTCAAGCACCCCTGTTACATCTTAATCCTGTGGTTTTGCTTTTGCAGTCTCTACTGTGAAGCAAGGAACACTGTCACTTTGCCTACATTTAGGATTAACCTTGATCCAGCTTAGGGAAACTGGCAGTAAGTGTAGCTGCACCTACATAACATCCTGGCACAGAGAAGGCAAGTGGCATGTTGTACCTTTTGAGATTACATTGACTCCAGCCTTCTTAATTCATGAAGAGTTTGCCTTAGCAACTACGCTGACTGATTGCAAACTGGTGTGGAACTCTCCTGCACGCTCAGCAGCACAGAAATCTGGTCTAGTCAGGCATTGCCTAAGGAGTCTAGTCTTAATTCTTCATGTAGATGGTCTCCCAAGTGTTTCCAATAAAAACAAAAATAAAAAAGTTGCCATTTACATGAATAATACAAAAGCTTTATGGCACTTCTATTATCACCTGCCATAGCTGATATAG
Source organism: Fregata magnificens (assembly GCA_013389945.1). Classification (NCBI taxonomy): domain Eukaryota; kingdom Metazoa; phylum Chordata; class Aves; order Suliformes; family Fregatidae; genus Fregata; species Fregata magnificens. Next base: position 239,314 of record WAAD01003574.1, on the reverse strand, counting down.
TCTTATGTACAGAATGTGAAGCCCATGCCTTTCAGTTCATTTCTCTGGAAAGATGCTGGAGAGATCACTTTATTATCCTGCTCCTGAAGTTCATGGCCAGTGATGGCAGTGATGGTATTTCCATCCTTCATAAACTGTTCTGAGGCCAAATGGTGAAAACTCCTCTTTAAGAACTAGATGTCATTATATAGCAAGCACTTTGTAGCTGTGAAAGTTTAAGGTTTTATGCATTATTTGCCAAAACAGAATGGACAAGTGGGTTTGTTTCCCTGCATTATTTATATAATATTAATATGCAATATAATTTTAAGACATGACCTGCAGAATCAGCGACAGAGAACACTGTGCTTGCAAATGACATTTAATGACTGCCACAAAAATAATAGCTGGCCGCAATTCACTGCTTGTATTCAGATAGTTGAAACAGCCTGAGTGCTGCTAACTGAGGTTCAGGGGCTGTTGCCAAACTAGAAGAGGAATTTAGAAATATTTGGTTATAGTAAGCCAGAAAGGACTATTAGTTCTCCAGTTTTGATAGGTATTGAGTGATGTCAATATGCAAGCATATGGGAACAGCTCCTCCCACACCACGTCATCGCTGGTAGATCCTACAAAGCTCTCACAGTAAGGTAGGAAGCATTATTGACAACACCACAAGAAATTTCAGCTTGCTAAGTCCCATTGAGGGCATTGGTCTGCTGGCTTTTTGACTTACCACCTTGATGTCCTGAGGCACTTCTCTTCAGGTCAATAAATTGTACATCACATGAAAGGCAAAAGTAGACTTCTCTTTCTTCATGGGCTTTATTTTCAGAAGTCAACAGAACACCAGATGATGGGATAGGTGTTCAGTATAGGCTATGTCTGTATTAACAAACTAACTGGAGCCTGGGGCTCTGGTTTGTACTGTTAAATTGTTAGCACGCTTCCTGGAGTTTTTTGCCCATGTGCCCCAAAGTTCTCCCAAGCAATAGCCAGGCAAGGCTGAGGACCATCTTGCATCAGCAGCCATTTCAAATAATGTGGACGTGGCGGATGAAAGTGTAGCTGTAAGGACTTAAGCTGTGCTGTAATACTTGGTTTCTGGGCCAGAAACCAGTCCCCAGACTATCCTGGAGAGCTCTGTAGCCATAACCATTATGACTTGACTAAAAGTGTTTGCATCTCAAAAAGACTCCTTACCGGAACCATCCAACATTATTTTAGAAAATAATTTTAAGCCTATTGCATAATACATATGATATTAAATATATTTATATTCCTATGGCATTGCCTATAGACCTCAGATTGAGACCAATGCTGGCAACTTACTGTCCCATTGCTGAGTGCTATGACAGCTCACAGACTGAGCTGAGGAATTTCTGATCTCATCTGAGATGACAATAAAAGGATGCAGTTTATAAAAAAAAAAAAATCATGTAACAATTGCACAGCTTGAAAAAATCATGTTGTTCCAAGTATATTTTTTAAATGAAAGCCATTTAAAAAAGAATGAACGATGTAATCTTCTATTCTTTTCTTTCTGTCTGTCATATTTTAATAAGTAAAAAAAAGTTCTATAAAATGCCAGCAGAGTCCTCTTCTTTAATCTTTTACTTGTGCCTATTTAGGACATTTTATTCTTAACCTAAGTTATACTTTTATCAAGATTTTTTAAACAGTTTTCAAGAACATTTCATTCTTTGATATAAAATGAACTTCTAATTTTCAAGAAAAGTTGCTCTGAGTGGGCTTAGATACAAACAGATCAAAGCAGTGTTTCTAAAAGGCTTTATTTCATTGAATACATTACTCTTCCTCATTTATAAAGTATAAATATTGCTATAAATTCTGGATCTGTTTGATCTTTAATCAGCTTTGCAGGTAATTTGCCAGATTTATTAGGCATTATATGTAACCTTGATTTGGCAAAGGAAGAATAAAAGAGAATTACATTAAAAACTCTGTAATTAACTGAGAAAGGCTGAGTTTGGGGCTTCCAATTCTACATTCAAAGAAGGAATAGAGCCTTCATGAAGAAATAAAAAAGTCATCTTTTTTTCTATTTTGCCCTGTATTTCACCTCTTTTCACACATTGATAGAACATTGTATCCCTTCTAAATGCTCACATGGCTAGGATTCCTCCCTTTGCAGACACTCATGTAGTGACTGTAAATGTAAACTGAACATTTCGTTTGTGAATAATACTACGTTTGAATATGTCTGAGAACTTGTTTATGAAAAGAGGCTGTTAAGATCATCACAGAGTGCATAGCGGTTACAGTAGAGGTTACCTTAATCCCTCTAAAGCAACACAGATTCCACTAAAATAAATGGTTTCTTGCTTTTGAGAGTGATGTTCTTAGACTGTATTTCTGCCACACATTTGCAAAGGATAAACTTTGCATATAGCTCTCCTATCGGCCTTTGATTTCCTTTTGTTCCTTTAAAATGTTGAAAGTCCCCTGTTGGGTTTGGTATTGTAGCAGGAAGAAAAGAAAATGGGCATCCTCCCTCCTTACTACAGAAGTGTGACTGAAGGAGAGTTGACATACTCTGGATACTGTTAGATTTCATGCCATGCCCCCTGTGTGATGGATTTAATCTGTAGCGTTCAATGGAAAATGACTGTCTTTTTTCTGGTATTGAGTTGAAAAGCTGGCAACCACTCACAGCACTGAAATAACTGACTGAGGTTTGGTGAGATAATTATTCAATATTCCCTATTGTCGGGATTACTTATAGCTTAACCTAAATGCAAGCATACTCCACATTCACATGAAGGAAAGTCTAAGCTCAGTCTTGTACTTCAAAATGCGTCAGTGTCAGATCTTTCCCTGTGTCAAACCCTCCTTGCCTTTTTGAACAGAAGATACTCAGTTTTCTTTAGTGCAACTGCAATACAAACCACTGGTTCCCATTTCTGAGTACACCATCATCTGGCAACTGTGCAAACAACCATCCTGGAGACATCTACAGACAATTTTCTTCTCTTTTGCTGCCAGTGTATCTCAGAAGAGGGGCCTCCAAATGATCTCCTTCAGTTTCCCAAGTTCTGTATTAAGCTTTGTATCCCATGTCCACCCCTTTTTTACAGGAAGGAGCCTCAGGTTCTTGGTTCAGTCACCAAACTAAGCACTATTTCCCTTGCACTGCTCACCATTACAAAGGGGTTTCTTTGTCCATTTAGAAAAGTGTGGTGATGGTGGCCTAAACATTATCATCAAACATTTATGCTTCCTTCAAGTTTTCCGAAAGCTTCAGATGTGCTGAGTCTTTCAAGTACTTTGTAATTCAACTGTTTTATTTTCTTAGTTCATTTTACTCCCACGCTATGTGTTTTCCAGCACTCAGCTGAAGCTGAGGAACCTGACAGAGGTCTGCCTCTTTTTGACACCTGAGTCCTAACGGACCCGCACTGTATAATGTGAGCCGTGGCACACTACAGGGCTGCCAGATGGCTCCTGCAAGTCACCAAGCCACCCGTAAAAACTCAAACACCTACAAAAGGAGAGAAACGACAGGAAAGAAAAGCACAGAGAAATCAAATACTGAGAGATGGAAAATTAAGTTATCCTTTTGCTTAGCTGAGGTGAAAACATAATACAGAACTAAATTAATGGGCATACAGCAGATGGATCAGCGGGTCTCAGGGAAGGTCTTTCTGAAGACCATTTCACGCTACTGAGCAGTGGCATGTGTGATGGTGCTGGCCAATGTTTTAAGATAGATGATGAAATAGATGATGCTGGAGAGACAGATTTTGACTTCAGTAAGCCCTTTGTCTCATGCTGAAACAAGATATTCCATGCTGATACTGATAAAAAGCACCACTGAGACCCGCTTGGTGATACTGGCAGCAACTGAGATGGACACTTTTGATGCTTGTACAGGGGAATCCCTGTCTGTAGCATTACAACATCAGGGGTTGAGCTCAGAACTACTGGGGCAACAGCAGGTGTGGGATCTGAGCAATTCACAGCTGAGTAGGAAAACCTGCCATGCTGGTTGCTCTAAGAGCATAATTTTAGGGAGTTTCCTGTGTATAGACTCTAATCCCACTACGTTTTGCTGTCACTTACCAATATTAAGGAATACAGGAGGAAAACATGACTGTATGCTCTTTTAAACTCTCATGAAGCAAAGTGGATTGAGTATCATTTCTCTTGCTCAGCTTGTCTTTGTCCTAAGAAAAGATAGCTGCAGGACCTTTTGTTTGTGTTCATTTCGAGATAAGATTGTTTCCATAAAGGATAAACACCCTGCTTTCATCTGTATTCAAAGCAAGTGTTTCTCACGAGAATGGCCTATTGCAATATATTGCTGTGCTTCATTCATTCAAGCTTCAGTCTTCAGACACAGATTATATAAAAAGTTGAGAGCAGATTAATCTGTTCTGAAATAAAGATGCAGGAAAAAAAGATATAACATTAATCCATTTTTGTGACAAGGTCGTGTTTCTAATCTCATGGTTATTTGGGATGGCATGTACATAAGTTAAGGCTTTTGCATTTCAGATCTGCTAATTCTAGTTCTAGTACAACTTCCTCAGGGAAAGCAGATACACATCTTTTTAACAGTTTCTCATATAAGTCCCTGTGAATGGATGGGAGGGGAGAAGAATTTATATGGCATATTAGGTCACTGTGAGTGGATGGAAGGGGAGAAGAATTAATATGGCATATTAGGCTATATGTATAAAATTAACCTCCTATAGGAAGGGAGAAAGACGGTTCTGCATTGTTTTTCTTTATTGATTCAATAAATGGTTAGTTGAAGCCTAGCAAGAACAGGCAAAAGTGGCTGAGGACTCTGAAAGTTGCACATCAAAGAAAATGATTATGTTCTCTAAAAGATGAGAGGTGAAGACAGGGCATAAAAGTAAGACGTCTTTAGAAATAGAGGCAGTTGCAAAGCTGAAAATCTTACAGGGAATATCACTTGCTGAGTTTTCAATAAGTCAATCTAGAAGTGTCTGTGGGGCTGTTGGCACCTCTTACCCTACTGCCTTTATCCTAAAGAGTCTACAATCAATCAATTCATCAGTGAAATATGTAATTACAAAGCCAATGTGCAGTTAGGAAATACAAGTGGTGAGAAGAGCTTCATGCTGACTGTTGCTCCTCCATGTTAGAGAAGATAGAAATCACAGGTTAAGGTCACATTAAGGTCTGTTGTCAATATTAACAAACAGCTCTCATCTATGAAACATCTGATTCAAGTGCCTCTTTGACCCCTTGGTTGCATGTACTGCTGCATATGCAACAGATATGCATTATTACAATTAAGCTGTTCTCTTTTAAAAGTTGGTATTAATTAATCTCCTATTTAAGGAACAAAAATTAAAAATGGTAGTTGCTAAAACAGCCATTTCAACGTCTTAGAGCCAGGAGGCGGTTTCTTTGTTTTTTTTTCCTGAAGACATCTTTATTTCAAAATGTTAGTTATGGTTTAACTCTGGAAAGGTAAAAATAGTAAAAAGGTAAAACAAACAAAATTTTTAGTGAGCTGAGACAAAATTTTTCCTTTTTGCTGACTGTGGATGAAAAATCTTTGAAACTGTTTTTCCTTCTGAAATAGGCTGAGAGAAAACATCAAAACCGCAAACACTCTCATGGGATGATGAAGCCATCATCTGTCCAGACCTATTTACTGGTGACATATTGTAACTCTGTAAGCAAAGCATAAATGATGCACACAAAATCTCAGACACTGTCACACTGTATAATAATGGACAATGCTGACCTTTTAATGGAAAAATTTGTAGCCTCACAGCTGGCTCTTGGGATCAGCCGTTGTGGAGGTGGGCTGCAGACTCTGACCTTGAAACTCTGCTCCTGACCTGTACCATCGTTAGCACAAATCAAGCCTGGGATGTTTGGGCCTCGGGCAACCACCAAGGGACCCTCATTGCTCGCATCAGGTTCTGCCAAGGCTTTCAGCACTTTTCCTTTTTGTGTTGTGAGCGAAATATAGTCTTCCTATTCATATTCTTCTTTACCGTGGATGTAACAAGTATGCACAATTTTTCAGTTACACCAGCCCACATCAGTAACTTTGGTTTACCGTACTCACATTTTATTTTGATTTCTCAATAAATGGGCAAGTCATACTTGGGAGGGGTGTTTGCATCTGAAAAATGGAAGTCTAGGTAAGCCCATCAACTGGATGGATTAAAAATTAGAATATAAATATGCAGACAGTTGAAAATTATTTCCTTTTTCTTCAGAACAGATGAATTGCAGATCCTTATGCTGTGGCTAATCATTCACTGTTAATCTCCCTTTCTGGAACATTGGATGGAAGGGAGGGAAAGTCTGTGGATATTTCCCGTAGGAAAATGGATTAATCTAGTAGAATATGGGAAAGACCTAATTAAGAACAAAAGCCTGTTGTGCAAATTCAGGCACTGACTGTTCTCCAGTAAAAAAAATGCTTCTGTCCTAAGCATGTGAAAACAGTGCTGCAGGCGCAAACCGGGCAACTTCACTAGCAGAGGATGAAAATCTCTTTTGCCTCCCCTTTTCTTTTTAAACTGTGCTGATGAAAGCCTGGTGAACATCAACACAGCAGTCAGAAACCTCCTGTTCGTCAATCACCTGGGCAGAGCTCCAACTTCACAGGTTCGTGCTTCCTCTAAGCATTCCTGGAGCAGGCGAGAGAGGAAACATCATTTCATTTCCCATTACCTGAAGCACTGGTTTTTTCCCCAGCAATCACGTAGCTCTATTGCTTATAGGGTATAGCCCAGTGGGGATTAAAGTGATAAAGAGTACCAAGCAAATTCCACACAGACAAGGTGACCGCAATTCCTATTTCTGAACAGGTAACAGAACAATTGGCTTTCGTGGGGGGAAAAGTTATGTTATAAAGCTAGAGGGCTGGATGCCTCCAGTTCTCCTAATGCATGTGTGGCTAGATCAGAGATCTTTGCAGTAGTGCCAAATGCTACTTCGCCTTTACAAAACTGATTTGGTAAGAGGTCCAATTTGGAGAGGAAATATTTCACAGCAGGGTAGAATAAAATCTAAGGGGAGGAGGTAAAATAAAATTAAATGACTTTCAGACTGATCAGTTTTCTGAAGTTTTTCACCATCTATTTCTAGACATACTGCAGAAAAATTGTAGTTTGGGGAATAGCCTTGCAATGCTAGATAATGTTTGTTGATTATTATTTCCAAGAATCTGGAAGTTGTCTTTTTGGAAAGGAACATCTATGATTGCCAAATATAAATAATTTCTTTAATATGAATTTGAAAATGTGGAAAAACTATCAGCACAGATTTCAGATTTTGTAATATTCTGCTATTACAGCTTTTTGTCAAATCATCCCTGTTAGGGGATCTGGGACAGATCTGACAACCCAATGGAGCTGGGGCTGCCACAGGTCCATGCCCCCAGGTCCAGCCAGCAGTGAGGCTGAGCATGTGTTCCCAGTTAGCACATGTGCACATATACAGCACATAAATACGTATGTACATGGCTGGCCATACAAATCAACACTGACAGGCACACAGAGGACTCACGTGAACACAGGTGGCACCAGCAGCCTCAATCTGCACTTCTCTCTGGCTAAGCAGGATGGAGCTCTGCAAGTGAGAATATAGGCATATATATATATATATATATATATATGCAATGAGGATGCCTCCAGTAGCTGGGCTCAAGTCTGCCCGGCACCTGCCCCTGGATCTGAGTCTCTCTAGCTTGGTGGCATCATGGATGCACAGGCCTCTGAGCATTGGCTCACCCCAGAGGCTGGCACTTGATTTCGCTCACTTTGGTGAGCAACTGGCCCTTTTGATCCCCAATCCCTCTATTTTCCCACACTTTCCTCCCCACATCAGCTATATCCATCCCTTTCCCCACCTTTTGTTCTTCCCCTAAAGATCCCATCGTTAGTCCTGTGCAATCCCGAAACGCTCTTCCTCTGTGTCCCATATTGTGTCTGACACCCCGAGGCAGCAAACCCCAGCAGTCTGAAAGATGGTCCGACATTGACTCACCGTGATGAGTTTCATGCCTGGATGCTGTGGCTGAGGGTCTCCTGGGACAGCCCTGGGAGGGGTCTGGACAAGGTGTCCCTCTGAGTCTTTAATTTGGGTTTTCACTTGCCCTTGTGCTCCTCTGCGCTTGTGGAGGTGCGCCTTTAATGGGTTGATGGCTCCTGTGATGGGTGTGGGAGTAGCCTGGTAGGGTATTATCTAGGGTCCCCCCGTCATGTCTTTCTCTGCTCCTTTGTGGGCATGCAGAGGAGCTTTTATCACATAACCTAACAAACCCAGCTGCATCTTTTTAGCTGTTGTATACCTAGTCTTAATTATTGCATGTGCTTAAAGTACCGTCGGTTTTGATATTGAAAGTCATATTTTCATGAAAGCATCTGGATATCTTCTAGAGGCTATGTACTGAAGTCCTGCAAGGATTAATACTGTGTTTGATCCCTGAATTTTAATAATGGGTAAAGTAAAATTCATTCATCAGTTCACTGGAGAGATCCCTGTATGCAGGTTGAATAAATCACCAAAATCCACACAGAAAGGTTTCTCATTTTAAAGCCTTAGAATATTTTTAATGAAAAGAACTCTTCAAAATGAAAAGGTAAAATAAGATAAAATAGATATTAAATACTTAGATATTTTTTACATGAAATACTCAAAACAGCTTAAAGCAAAATTCTATGACTTCATTGGCTGAAAGTTTTAATGAAATTTGACTCAATTTTTAGAAAGGCTTTTGTTCTCCCTGAAACATTGATCTTTCAGTGAATTTACAATTAAACCAAAAAAATGTGCCAAACTCTAGATTACATGTCCTATCATAACATTTATCTCATACAGAACAATTGTTAGTTGTTCCTAGTGGGTACATTTTCTTTAAGAAATATTCATTGCATTCAGCTGCCAACTTGTTCCCTCTCGGCAAGATAATCTCTGTTTGAAGAAGGTTGCTACCAGCTAAATGCAAAACTCCAAAGGCTGTGCTGTCCCAGTCTCCCACCAGAGACACCCCCAGGCTCGACGTGGGCTGTCCACCACGTTTGCAGAGTTGTCCCCACCTCCTGGGAGGCTGCAATCCTTTCCTCTCCCTGCTGACTGACCGTGTTTTGGACTGTATTTGGATTGGGATCTTCAAGGCCGTCTTCTAGTTGTAGGTCTTCTTTTATAAGGAAACCTTCCTGTGACATTTCAGAAACACTGATGGAGATGTCACCTTATTTCTGGATGTTTCTAGGACTGTCTGGCTGAGGGATCCTGCCCCTCCAGGATCTGCAGAGACATAGAGTTGTCAAACAGAGATCTCTATGCCCTACCCACTCTTTCCCTGATTTGCCGCATAACGTAAGACAATGAATTAAAACTTTATTGCTTGCAAAGTTGCATCTTCTTAGTTATATTATTGTTCTAATCTATCCTCTCTCTCCCTGAACATACAGTCGGTCCCAAGCAAACACTGTAATAACTTCTATTTTATCTATTGAGCTATTCCAAATTAGACTGACCGTTATATTAAGTTCCTCATACAATTTCATTCAGCATTTCTGAGAAGAGCTGGGTGGAAAAATGGCACAACAATAGCTGTATAAAAGCCAATTTAACCAGATCCAGCTGTTCCCTGGATTTAGCACTGTGGTCTCCAATATTTTGTATGAAATATTGCTTTTTAGAGCTACCTCAAAATAGCAACATAAAAATATGCACAATGAAGCCATTACACAATAAGGAGAAAGACCCCATAGTCCTGATTTTCAGAGGGGCTGAATATTGCTCACCCAAAATAGAAATCTAGTTTTTAAAGGGGTAGGTGTTAAACTTTTTGAAATTATTTTTACTTCAGGAGTCTGGTGGTGGTGGGAGTAGAAAGGTGTTTTGTGCAGAGGCTGGGCAGGCCAATTTTATGACTCAAACAGTTGAAAAACAGGGCAATCTAAAGCAGGTTTCCACAATGTCTTTGCTGGCTCCCCTGCCCTTGCAGATCTGTGCGGCGTATGTGCTCTCTCTGCTTTCACAAAGGCTGTGGCTGCACAAATGTCTCCTCTTCCCGCTCCCCCGTCCCGAAATTTTCTCCCCATTGTCAGATCCATTTGTTCCTTGCCACTGGTGGCAGCAGCAGCTGGGAGCACTTGGGCGGAGAAGGCCTCATGGAAAAGCAGCTGCTGTGGGCTTCATGCTGTTTAATCCTTTCCAGAGCTGGTCTCTTGTCTCCTTTTTAATGCTGCTGTTGTCAGTCATGGAGCCAAAGCAGTGGTCACATTAAATATCAGGGGAAAAAAAATAGAAATCCTAGCAGAGACAAAGGCAAACAAACGGGGAAACAAAGCCCAAAAGAGAGAAAACAAGCGAGATACTGCTTTTAAATTGCTAATGAAGCATCACAGTTGGCCTGTTTCATGTGCCAGGACCTATCTGAACTCTGGATGTCCTGAAGTTAGTACCGTTGCCCAGCACCGAGGAGGTTATTGCTCTGGGTCCAAGCACTCTGTGTCACTTGGAGGAGCCACTTCCCTGTCCCCTGCATGCTGCCATGGGGTTGCATCCATCAGTGGGCATATGGAGCATATGAGAGAAACAAAACACCCCAGTATTAGGAATTTTCTTATGTGTCTTTAGCTGCTCTGGTGTTTAGGGACCAAGAAATTGTTCCCACCAGGTGCAATTTCCACCTGGACCCATTTCCAGAAAGTGGCCAGCATCTGATGCCTCGCTGTGAGGGGCAAGGTGCTTCACAACAAGAAGATAGTGTTACTCTGTCTGGGGAAGGCTGCTGCTCCTTCGTTTTGCTGTTTGGCATGTGTCTGTGTGTATACTTGTGTGTAAACACACTGTCACTGAAGGGCTTAAAGACTTGGGTGATGTTTTCTGGTTTCTAAGGTTCAGGGCAGCCTTTCTGGTCATTTCTGGAGAGAAGATGAGAGAGAGAGAAGAATTTGAATTTAAAAAAGAGCTCTTCGGAGTAGCACAACCCTTCTTTGTGAAAATAGAGGAGAAGTTTCATTTTCTTTCCATTGAAGGATGAAAATGAATCCCAAAATCTCCCAAGTTTTCATGAAACAGAATTGCTATGCTCTGGCTCTTGGCATTGTGTTATGAGGGAAGTTTCTCTTCAACTCCCAATATTTGGGAACTGGCTTTTATCTAAAACCACAAAAATTTATATACTTTAAAAGCTTGCAGCCTATCCCTGTAGCTGAGTTTATTACAAATCTCATTAATTTTAAGCCTTTCTAAGCTCTTTGGCTGAGTGGTATTCTGCGGCTTGGATATTGAAGGACCACATTCAGGAGCCGAAGAAGCAAAAAAATGCATTTTCTTTTCAAAGCTGAAGAAGTCCAGAAATTGGAAGTAGGCAAGTCTTCACAACAGCAAGCAAGATAAAACAAAATGATGCATTTAAAGTCAGTTGCAGTTATGTCTTACAGATCAACACTTCTTTTTCTGAAATGCATTGCACTTGTCTTGGGGCCACAGAGCAGGAAAGAGGAGCAGAACTTTTGCATTTTACTGGGTCTAAGGCAAATAGTATCTTAAAAAAAAAAGCCACTGAAAATTCTGCTTTATTTGGAGCAGAGTAGAAGAGAAATAAAAGAGGCAAAAGACTAAGGAAGAGCTAAAAGTGGTTTTGCTTGATTCTACCAGATGTTCGGGATTTCTTCACAGAGTCCTTTGTTTCTTTCAATCACCAGTCATCAGACCTCCCTAGCTTACCCAAAACAGATTGCTATAAGTTGCTATAAATGAACAGTAAAGCATTCTTCTCTACCTGTCCAAACACTCTGATTGAATAGATGGAACTGGTTACCGGAATGGCTGGGTAATAAACCCCAACACATCAGCAGTTTGCTGATGCTGCACTTGAATTTTTGCAAAGGAAACAAAACAAAAGGCTATTTTGTGATACCAGATAATACACTATATATTGCAGTCACTGGCTGAAATGGTAAAATAAGAAACAGGTAGCTGGGACAGAAGGAAGGGACGGTAAATGACATCCTAACGCTGAAACTCTGAGACTGGTTGGGAGGATTTTTCCTCAAGTAGGAAGAATTGTGACAAGTCAAATCACATGAAGATATTTGGTACCCAGGAAAACTCCTCTCCCACCCTGTTGTACTTCTGGGACAATGGCTGCTACTGGATGTCTGAAGTAGATTGGTCTCTGCATCAATCCCAGCTTCACATCAGGAGTTTGAGCTTCTGCCCTGAAGTGACAGGCTCAATATCTTTCCCTCCTCTGGTCACCTCTTTCATCATTCCGTCCCTTCCTTTGCTCAGCAAACAGCAAAGTTGAAACCTGGAGGAGGTCTGCCTGCAAATAAAGTACTCATGCTGGCTGAGTCACGACTCAGAGAGTGTTTCTTTTGAAAGAGCAAGCAACCAAGCAAACCCCCAAGCTGGACCAAGTCGGCTGTGGGCAAAATGGCAAGCAACAGCCACCCCTCACCGCCTGCTCCCAGCCTTTTGGAGAGAGAAGCACGGAGTGCAGTGGTCTTCTGAAATAATACACTGCTGGGATATTTTCCATCTTCACTAGACACTCTGGGGGAAAAAACAGCCTCTGAGAGACCTAGTGAAACACCATGTATTGGCTAAGTGATCTGGAGAATGAGGCAGATCGTGGAAATGCACTTTCTGCCCTTTCCACAAACCCTGCATTGCAAGTGCTGCTGAGCTGCAAAATTGAGCCAAAATCTCATGTCCCATTTGAAGTAAAGGTTTGAGGGCACAAATGAGATTTAAGCAGACCCTTCCTGGGCCATACAACCAGGATTAGCTCAAGGGATGACTGGCCCAGTGCAGCTGGTAGCCACTCTATGGGCTGAGCTCTGACACATATATAATATAAATACTGCAAACACAGAAGTTTGGAGCGCTTGACGAATAATATTATTTTTTTTGTGAGAACAATTTCAAAACTAAATAATTCCAAGTAAACAAGAGTTTTACAGTCATGGAAGACACACAGTGAGTTAATCAACTTTAAAAATGTTTAAATAAAGTTCCCAGGAAATTAATAAGTACTGCCATGCATCTGTGAAACTCAATTGTTTTGTTAGTCTTCTGCAAGATAATGTTATAAACCATGACATACAGCTAGAAAGCAAACATTCTATACAGGGTATAGAATAACTCCCCTCCAATTTACCAGGTCCACAAATTTATCTTTTAGCCAGCAGTTATTCTGTGCTACTTAGAGATCATCCATCTCTCACTTATTGCGAGAAAGTACAACTCTAATATATCACAGCCTCTCATAAAAGAATTGTCCTTCATACAAGGGCAGTTCTGAAGATGAACTGTCTAAAAGTACCCTAGGGCTTCCTGTGAAATGCAAAAGCAGTCTAATAGAGATAATAATAGTTTTGCTGAACTTGCTGATAAAACAATTAATGTCTTTCTTCATTCACAGCAATTCTCATCCCATTAGACGCTGGGGAATCTAATTTTCCTTAGCTAAACTGAATCTTCCCTACCTAGAACGACTCCTGGGAAATGACATGCAACATCAAGAACTCCATTTACAGTTCTTTTAGCTCTTTGATGTCTATAAAGATGGTGATCCCCAAAAAGTGTCACATATGCCATATTCATTCAAGCATGTGTAGCAATAAGATTAAGTAAATGCACTTAATTTCCATCCTGCTACACTTGACTTAGCCTGATATTGGTCCCAAAGAGAATTTTTTAAAGACAAAGCTAATTTCTTCATTTGTTCATTTTAAGTGGATGAATTTAACTCTGATGAGCTGGAGGGAAAAGCAGCAATGATAGTTTAAGTTTAAGGAAAGCCTGAACCAGGCAAGTACAGTTGGGAAAGTCCCTGCACTGCCAGTGTTTAGTCTTCATGAAAATTCCTGCCAGACTGAGTGATGAAGTAGACTGAGACCCCTTCCAGCTGCAGGCTGGTGGGAACAGGTGTATTGCTTGTTGGTACATGTCCTGGTTTCAGCTGGGATAGAGTTAATTTTCTTCCTAGTAGCTGGTATAGTGCTGTGTTTTGGATTCAGGATTAGAATAATGTTAATAACACACTGATGTTTTAGTTGTTGCTGAGCAGTGCTTACACTAAGTCAAGGACTTCTCAACTTCTCATACTGCCCTGCCAGCGAGGAGGCTGGAGGTGCACAAGAAGCTGGGAGGGGATGCAACCATGACAGCTGACCCAAACTGGCCAAAGGGGTATTCAATACCATATGACATCATGCTGAACAAAAACCGGGGAGGAGCTGGCTGGAGGGGCGCGGGCTCAGGAAGTGGCTGGGCATTGGTTAGCGGGTGGTGAGCAATTGCATTGTGCATCACTTGTTTTGTATATTCTTTTATCATTATTATTATTATTTTCCCTTCCTTTTCTTTCATATTAAATTGTCTGTATCTCAACCCACAAGTTTTACCTTTTTTCCAATTCTCTCCCCCATCCCACTGAGGGGGAGTGAGCGAACGGCTGTGTGGTGTTTAGCTGCCTGCTGGGTTAAACCATGATAGTACAACATCTCAGAGGAGTGAGGAGCCATGGGAGGATGTTAATTACTCAGAATTGCAGCTCCAGTAAGACATGTTTTGTAAAGAGCACACCTTGCCTGATGCCCTTGCAGTGAGCATGTGTTCAGAAAGCACCTCAGAATTTAAAACGCAGAAGACATCACAATCATGGGAATAGACCCCACACAGAGCACCACCTCGGTTTTGCCAGCATGAGGGTTAGGGTGTCTCTTGCTTCCTTCAAGGAGTGAGCTTGGAGTTTTTCCCCCCGAAAGTGGAGACCCACCTGTGAGGTCCTCCCTGCAAGGTCTGCTAGTGAGGAGATATAAAAGAAAATGTGGAGAAACTGTGAGGAGGAAACTGTTCCCTGAAGAGAGAGGGAAGAACCAGTGAAACCTCTCAAAAGGAATGACAAATGCCTCCAAGATCCTCCCAAATTGTTCTTTCAGCTTCTAACAGGAAGGGTTTATTATGCCCAGGTGGACCTTGCCTTAGCATCAGTGCCTTCAAAGAAAAAGCCAGCCCTACAGATTCAGCTGTTGCACTGGATTTAATTTTGTTTCCAGAGTATCTTAGACAACCTGAGACAAGATTCATGATTTACATTCCTTCATTTCTGAAAGAACAAAAGAAATAAAAAAATAGAAAACTGACTGTTAAAAAAGCCTTTGTTATTGATGATTTACCTTTTCACACTGTATTCACTCGTAGCTGTTTTGCCATGTGATTTATTAGGATTTTCATCCTTTTCCTTACTGTTGGATCTTCTTTAGAAAAGATGCAATTTAAAGGTTTGTGTTGCTGAAGGCATATAATGGTACCGTAATTGAGAAACCAAATGGAAAACACACTTCAATTTCAGACTGTCAATCTGATGAAATGAAAAGAAAACTAGCTAAAAATACCTAATGGTTTTAAAGTTGTATGTCATCAGAAGACGACACAGAAAAGCTGAGGGAGGCTGTCTGCACGATTACAATTCTCCACAGAGGCACATGGGATCCCTAGCTTACTGTATTTAGGTATTAACATAATTAACCCATTTGCTAGAATAATCCTTGGACTAATAAAGACAATATTTATTTTTGCAAAGAAGTAAAATGATACACAGAAATAATGATTTTGCAGTTCAAGATACATATCTGAAAAATTATTTACCTTCTTATATCTTTTTTTTATTTCACTCTTCATTTCTGATAAGTTCTGATGCCTATGAACCTAGTACATAGATTCCCATGGAAAAATTTTATCCCCCAGTAGTTAAGCACCTGGCCATGTGATATTTGGTTTCTCTATTGCTTTAGAGAGGAAAAGAACAGAAACGTTTCTTTTCACCTCTGTGGGTTGTAGAATCAGAAGGATTTTTTTTTTAAGTCCTTTTTTTGAATAATAATACCTGCAGACTAAAGCTGTTAATACATTCTCTTCCAAATGTAAGTAATTTAGGAGCAACTGTTAATCTGGAGTCATTTTGGCCAGAAAGTCAATCCTCTGGTCATGCACTCAGGACATATAAATGAGGTTAATTAATTGCCTTGTCCTCCAAAGCAAGAGGCATATGTAACTGCCCCCTGGGCTTTGCCATTCAGCATAGAGGAGAGGAGTGCACCAAGGTGGCACACACAGAGGTTTATCTGAAGATAAGAAAGAAGACCTGTGAACAGAGGTGTTCTTCAGTTGCTCCTGAGGAACTAACAAGTGCAGTTACAACTTACTTACATAGTGCAGTTTTACTCAGAGAACTGACAGTAAATGTGGTGGTGTCAGTGTCTTATGAAGTGTTTTTCCAGTAACTTCCAGACTGATTTTGCTTCAGTTATTTTTCTGTTAGGGCTTTATGCAAGGATTCAAGCCTGTCTGAGGAAGAGTCTCTGTGCAAACATGCACAGTCTGATTTGCAGACTGGTCCTTTAGAACAATAAGCCGTGGTATGCTAACTCCTTAGAAAACTCATTTTTTAGAGAAACAGAATAAATGAGTGGGAGAATTGTTAGGAAACAGGAGTAGAATAGGAGAGTGTGTAGCTTTGGAAGGAAAGACTAGAAGGGAAAAGTTACAATATTGAACCTTTTGTTGACCTCAAATACCTGTTTGCTGTTTTAGAGACTGCCTTGCTTGCAGAAGTGAGAAGCTGTAATGTTTTCATCTGCATCACCTTAAAAGAAAAAATAGCTGTCTGGCTGCTGGGCTACAAATGGCTCCTGAGGTGCAGAAGCAGGAGTGAAGAAAAATATCCAAACGGTCCATTAAATGTTCTAGGAAGCCTTAAAAGAATAAAGGTTCTGACTGAGCAATGTGTACATGTATATATATATTTTTTTCCCTCCAAATAACAGAAAAAATATATTATTTTTTACCTACTGTTCTTTCTTAGTCCTGTAATAGAAACTACTATATTATTTCTCATAAGGAAGAATTAATTCATTGCATAAGCAAAAAAAAAAAAAAAAAATCTAAAGCAGGTATGTCTAAAAATGCAGCAAGTAAAACACATTGTTCATACTCAAAAATATACTAAAGATTATGCATTGGCACATTAAGGTGTAACTGTAATCACTGCTTTTAGTCTTGTGTTACAAAATTAATTTGGAGACTGTTGTATAACTTATGTTTGTAGTTTATTGATAAAGCAAAATCCCTTAAGTGTGCTGGCTGAGTGTATTTGTAGAAATAGCAGGAAGTAGAAATGTATTTTTGTCACCTAACTAAGCACAAAAAATTGTTCATATACAATACACATTTCTTGAGAAAGAGTATTAAAAAAAAGTCCAGTACCTTTTCAAGATAGGCTTAACTTTTAAGTTAGTTTTATCCCTATGGGCAAGTGCAAAAGTCTGTGGAATCCTTAAAATTCATGCAACCTTTATTTAACTTTTTAAGGAGGCCTCTGAGGGTTAATAAAGGAGCCGATGTTCCTACTCAGTTGAGACCAAAACCATTGAGAGTATTGGTAGGTTGAGCTTCTCCAGCTATTCTGAGACTTCAGTTCAAACACATCTGTTTCTAGTTCTAGGTTTTCTTTTTTTTTTCTCCACAAATTTTCTCGGAATTCTTTTATCTGTCTTCATTCTTTTAACAGTTTTGTTGGCTGCTAAATTAAAGGCAATGTAGTTCCTTACCATTATCAGTATTGAAATTAAAATTTTAAAAAAGTCATTTTTAGTGGTATTTGATTTAGAACACAATGGAAGCATTCTGACTACGTATTGTATGAAGTCTGAGAGAGCACCTTCAGAAAAAGGGAGAGTACTTTTAAAAGTCCTGTATGTTTTTGGTCTTCTATTCAGAATAGTCACTGAAGTGAAGATAAGAAGTGTACACAGAAAATATAATTTGGCATGCAGTTGGAGTTTGGCTTTAGGGAGTTTTAGAAAGACGCTTTACTTTCTGTTTGCTAAGTACTGCAGAAATAACAACGGTCCATCCACTGGGATCATCTCACACCATCTAACCCTTATTTGGGTGGTGAGTGTTCAGTTTAGTGTTGTTCCAAAGAATGAGTAATACAGCATACCAGTGTGGAAGAAGCCTGATGAAATACTAATGTTACTGTAAGTCCTACTGGATAACATCTCCTGTGAATATATAACAGACATATTTATGTTGTGCAGTATTTTGCATTAAAAAATTGTCTCCTCCAAATGTCTGCATGCGCATTTGTCTATGAGCAATAAAACCAGTTCAATACAAATGATTCTCATCTCTGCAGCACCATGAACAAGATTTCTGTATAGAAAGACTGAACTATAGGAAAAAGTGCAGAATAAATTTCAAGTCTTAGATTAGAAGCTTAATTTAGAGGAAAACAAAATCTATATCTTTTTCTATTCTGGTGACAATAGCAGAAACTGAATTGATTTAAATTAGTTAGAAGGTCCACCTATGCATAAATCAACAAGTAAAGAAGACATGTATGTGGTCCTAAAGTTTACAATAGATTGGACATAATTAATACAAAAAAGTATGAGATGTGACATCACAGACGCTTTTTTTTTTTGACAGTTGATTCGGTACCAAGATTTTGCTGAAGAAGAAGAAATTACTTGTTAGTCCCATTTGAGATTTCTTTGCAAGTCAAAATCAATAAAATCATCATCATTACTGTCTGTTTTCTGGTAGCTGTCGTCTGCACTGAATATTAAAGAGATTTCAGACTGACTGAAAAAAAAAGATATTAGAATGGTGAGAAAATTCTTTATATTTTACTCAAACATGATGTCTCTCTTGATTTGTCAGGAAGAGCACCTAGAAGGTTTATTGTTAGTCACAGGATTATGTCAAAAGATAAAAAGCTCTTTTCAAAGTGAAGGAATTAAGACAAAGGATTAGAATACTCTAACAATTATTGCCTACCTTTTTAATGCTTTATGTTGTATTTTTCATGGTTTTTTTTAAAGAAACATTGAAAATAAAGCAGTTTCTGCCCGGCTTCTTATACACATAAGGCCTTTACTTGCAAGGATTACAGAGTATTTTCCCATCTAAAACCAGTTGCTGAAAGACACTTCAACCATGCTGACACCTTATTTCCATTCTCAAGTTCAGCAGCTGAACACTGCCTATGTTTTAGATAATCTTGTGTATTCTTATTCCATGGTGGCCATTGCTATTTTTTTCTGTTTTAAGGAGAATCATGCCCATAAAAATGGAATACTTTGATGTTTTGCCAGTCACCATGAAGTAACCTTTAATTCAAGACAAGCAGAAATTAAAAATGAGGGAAGAATTTACTTGCTGTTGTCTACATGCCAACAGTACAGCATTAAATTTAGGAAGAAGTACAGAGGAATATAGGAATATAGACCTTATAGCTGTCTACTTGGCAGTCCCCAGCTCTGTTTTGCCCAGCTAGTGTCCCCTGAGGACACTTGCATAGCCCAGTGGTTGGAATTCAGTCTTTAAACAAAGCCTCTGCCATATCTTGGACAGTGGTTTTACTAAAAAAATCCTGATTTGGGATCATTAATAACTTTATACCTTGGCTTGCTACAGATTTTGAAATTTTCCAAGCTTCTGCTGTGATTTATGATTTAATAAG
>WAAD01003574.1:188611-219767 GCA_013389945.1 Fregata magnificens | reverse complement strand
AAGAAAGGCAGAATTAAGGCCTACAGTACCTTCATCGTGCCTGTTTCCATTAGAAATATCTGTGACCGCTGGGACTGATATCTAGAGCCATCTCTTATTCATCCAACTGTTGCTAACGGTTGCTCTGGCAGTGCACTGTAAGGAAAGAAATAACACATCCACAGGTTAACTCTCCCTTCTGTCTGGTGGATTGTGGTTCCTTATGTGCTGAAAATTAAATTTAGTATTATGTATCAACAAACAAATATATTCATTCAATTGTAGAAATGAGAATAATGCAGAGACCAAGATGAGGCACAGTGACACTTAGGTAATTTCAGGATGGGACCGGGTCTTTTCTCAGGGCTACCAAAGCAATGCTATAGATCCTGAGCTCAAGAAAAGCTGTTAATAGTGAAAATATAAATGTTTTGCAACAAAAGCATCATCTTTGTCTTCTTATTTTAGGTGCAAGAAGAAGAAATGACCAAATCACGCTGTATCATATCTTCAGTATATTGACACCAGTCAGACAGTCTATCTCTTTTTCTTCTTTCTGAGACGGAGGTAATCCTATGAAGGCATGAAGAGCAGGAACAATCTATCTCTACTGTTTGCTGCTGTCTTGAAACCTAACATGATATAATATGCAAAACCCAGAAATGCCTAAGTTGAACTTCAGCCAGCCATCAATGTTAAATGTTGATTGCTCCTAATCAGGATGAGCAAAGCTGAATCTTTGATGAAATTCTCAGCAGTGAATTAGATAGCATTTTCTTAGTTTCCTTGGACAAGAAGAAATGAGGGAGGACTCTCAGGGACTTTGATTAGCTGATCAACAGGAACAGGCCAATCTAAAAAAAATTACCCCAAACCCACTCCTGATGACACAAAGAACAAATGGAAACAGTGTGAGGTTAACAAAGGAGCACTTTCTTGCGGCTTAGTTGCCTCTTTGCTTGGTGTCTAAGCAACCTTGCATTCAAGGGGTAACAACAGGGGCATTTTTTTTTTTAGATATATGTTGATTTTTCAAGTGAAGAATAGACTCTTTTGACCTGAGAGGACTATTGGAGGACACGTATTTTAAAGATTTCCACTCAAGGGTTCTGCAGCACTGTAAATCAACTAATACGAATATGTCGCTAGAGATGCCTGTTTTTGCCTTGCCACCTCTTAGTCTATATCTATGAACAAGCAAACCTTATTTGCATCAATGATGAAGGGTGAATGAAGATAAGACATAATTTAAAACTTGTTGTACCTCTTTGAAGTGACTCAGGCTTGCCTACAGGCATGCTTTGAATCTGTGAGGCAGAGCAGCAGCATTGTGAGGGCCATCTTCCCCTTCTGTACACTGTGAGGCAACGTTTTCCACCAGTGGGTGATTTTCTAAGTTTGGTAACACTCACAGTTATGTCAGTAACACATGTTTTTGGGGTTTGGAGGGACAGGTGTGGTGGTATGACATGATCTTGTGTTCTTTCATTTGCAGTAAAATGCATTACACACAAGCGGTCCTTTTCAACATATATGAGGTAATTTTTTATTATCTTTACAGTCATAGATTATGCATATGTATACATATACATACATATATACATACACAGTCATACACTACCTACGACAGGGAGAGGCCCACTTTTGGGGCATCCTACTTCCGATCTGCTTAGCTATGACCATTAAATGCATTGACACTCTGATGTTTAAAACTGTGTATGAAATGGTTCTTACGCTAACACTGCAGAAACTCCGGGCAATGATTTGCTCCTGCCATCTGTATACATTTTGCATAATACAACAGGGCTTTCATTTGGTTTGGGCTTGTGGATGTGTTTGACATCTTAGCGTGAGTTAGAAGCTGAAATGCTGTAAGACAGTCAGAGAGTGTTGCTTTTTCAGCTGCATTTCCCTGACAAGTTAATCACACTCCCCCTCCCTCCAGCACTTCCCGATCTCAGTAACTGGACATATCTAATGACTATCTGGAAATTAGAATTTGAACTCTTTTGCTAGACTAATTTTTTAGTTAATATCATGTGAATTTTGATGTTAATATGTCCTAAAGGCTAATCTATTCAGATTGCAATAGATAGATTTTAATAGTCTAGTGTGCTTTGGTAATCAGAAGGAATTATGTGATTATGGTTTGTGGGTTGAGCAATTAAAAAAGATTGGTTCTGAATGCTCATTTCAAGGCCGTTGGGGTGTCTATGGAAAGGGATTCCTATAGCAATTTTTCCTGTAATTTCAGTGTAAAGTGGACCTGCCATAAATTGCTGGTCTGTTTCAAATAAACTACCACATGTCCCACATGGTTTAGGATGGGGGGGCTGCTTAACCCCAAGTTATCACCAGTGTACTAGAAGTGAAAGAATTGCTCATCCCCAAGATTTTTTTTTCTTAGGTGTTTCTTCTTTATCCAAAGTGCAAAGGTCAGAACTCAGAAAAAATTGAGATAGGAGAAAGTAAAGAGGTGAACTGGGATGTGTTTAACTCATATCAGGGTTACTGGTAGGCTTTTTAGGGAGCTTATATTAAATTGCTTATCCACTATTACCCTGAAGTCCCTGGTTTCNTAAGTGTACTGCTATCCAGATCACAACAAATAATTTTGGGTAGCCTCAGGATTAACCTTACTCTCGGGAGAACCCTGCTGAAATGAAATTGATGATTACTTAAAAGATCTGTCTATTAGGTGGCTCTTAATACACGTGAAACATACTTTGCTGGCCCCACTCTAATTCAATGTAATCAGAATGTATGTGGCACCGAGGCAAATAGCTTACAATGTCTATCATCACATTTACACAGTTACCTTTATTGACCAAATTTGTAGTCTCCCCAAGGAATTAAATCAAGCATGTTTGACAAAACCTGTTTTCTATAAGACCACGCTGACTGGCACCAATTATATTTCCTTCCTTTCATGTTTTTGTTGAGCAAAAGCAGCAAAGAGCTTTCAGCTACTTTGCAGAAAGATCATTTTCCTGCAAGAGAAACCCTCCAGGTGGAAATCTCCAGACAGGCTGGGCTCTTTCTTTTTGTGCCATGTATCTGTGAACCAAAAAGTGAAGTACACAGGCTGCCACAGTTGCAGCCAGTGTGCAAAATATCCCAGCTGATCGGGATTTTAAACAGAAAATGTTCAAGTGCTAATTATCTTTAATCAAATGGACTAGTCTGGAGATCAGACGCAAGTACTGAGAACCCTATTAAAGTGATCAGGCGGCAGGAGTGACAGAAACTTCTGACGGGCCTGTTCAAAACAAGCCTGGAGATTGATCAGCTCAAACTTATTTAGCATGAAGGGCTACTCTCATGCAGAAGACTAATGCTGTTTTAAAAAATACAACTAGGACCAGGAGAAGACACTATACTACTTCCCTAAAAAAATGCAGTTTTGTTTCCCATAAATATGATAAAATGACTGCAGCTCTGCTTCAAACTTCAAAGCTGCTAAATGAACACAACAGAAAAAACTAAAATCAGATTAAATGATGGACACAGTCAAGGATGTTAAGAGAAAGCACTTCAGACCAGGTTTCCATTATCTTACGCTACCCTTCATACTTGTGAAGAGTAAGGAGAGCCAATAAAATGGCTTCATTGTCACTGAACAGGGTACAGGGCTACAGACCCATTCAGTAGCTGCTGAGCCACCTCCCAAGTTCCCTGGGGATCTCCAAGACCATAAACTCCTACTGCACAACATAGGGGACAGACCACAGTTTGTACCAGCCATGACATGACACCTCAGTGCTTCTATATTCATGTCTCTCCAGTTGTTTTGCAATCCAGGGACAAAAAGAAATGAGAACGTAACACTTCTCTAGGAAGAACATACAAATGAAATAGCAGGAAAAGCAAACTGTCGCTGTTTGGACCAATGTGTTCAATCACCCAAATATACTTAGCACCTAATATTGCTTTCAGTACGTATGGAGATCTGCTTCTCCAGGTAAGGTCTTTCAAGGGTAGGAATTCTTCTGAAGAAGTACATTCTTCCCTCACATTCAATTTCTACCCGCTCTCTTAAGGTGCCAGACACGACTTCTCCAAAAGACCTGCTGACACAAGGGCACAGTCCTGAAAATTGGTGACTTCTTATTCTGACCCAGTTCCACCCCTGGCTATAGTCTCCTTAACATCTGGCACTTCTTCCTCATGTGTTTTGCTCAGACTCTATCACACAATCACTACCTTTTTCTTTTCAATCATCTACTCTTTCAATAGTTCTTCCTTTAATCTATTCAGAACTATTCAGATTATATTTTTTTATATTTTATACCTGACAAAATTTGTACAACACACTGTCAGTTTTACTCCTCTTAGAAGTTTTGCAGAAAGGAATATGTATCAAGCCAATAACTTCAGTTCAGTAACACATTACTTCAACTAATTGTTATTTTGACCATCTCCTCTTATTAATAGTTTATCTAATTAATAATAGTGGATTATTTATAAAATTGGAAAATCTTAATCTAATTTGTCCTGGCATATGAAGGTGTTTGCATTAATTAAACTCAAAATGAAATACCAAGAGAAGTATTTAAAAGCATCCAAATGATCTTATTATGAATGACAATTATACCTTAATGATTTGAAAAACCTCTGTATCTTGAGTGAAATCCTTGCCCTTCCAAAATCAAAGGTAACACTTCCATTGCCATGGTAATGGGCTAGAATTTCAATGAATTTGTTCAGATAATAGTGCTTTAAGCTACACAAACATTAAATCTTTATGCAAACTAACAGTAGCTACAAGGATGCTTTTAGTTGTCTGATTAGATGTCTTAAAAATGCCTAAGTGATTTAGGAGTCCTATCTGAAGAAGGCATGACACTTAGAATAGGGTAGTGTCATCACATTTTTGTTTGAATTAGCAGCCACAGCAAATCAACCAAAAGAGTCTCTTTTGGATCTCATAACCTGAAACAAATGGAAACACTTAAAGGTTTGTCTTGCTGAAACAAAAAAACTCAGGCTGAAAAAAGGAAGTGTGACAAAAGGGTAGGTTACAACACTGGTTACGCAAAGGTGGGTCTGGAGCTGCCTTGTGTTAAATACTGCTGGAAGAAAGTGAGACACCAGCTCAAACCTGCTTCTCCCACCAGAGCACCCTGACCACCATACCATACAGTCTGCATAGTTTGCACTTAACCTCTTTGTTCAAGGTGATCTACCATAAAAAAGATCTATCCATGTGACTATGTCTGCATTAGTGGTTAATGGAGTGGATCAGTAGATTGAAGCAGTTGCTGCAGATGCTCCTCACGTCTCTGTCAAAGGCAGACTGGAGGCTTTACATTGTCTGGGGCTTGATCTGCTCTTTTGGACCAAAAGTCTGTATCTCCCCAGTGGTGTGAAACTTTCAGAAGGTAAATCTGTCCTGCAAATCTCTTTCTCAACTGTGGATCCTTCTAGGAAGTACTACACCGCCCTTGTGTCCTGCAGGCAGCCTTCATAGACCACTGCCCCTCTTCTCATATGTGTGCTGTTGCCTAGGCTATCCATATCGATCCCTTCTGGAAGGAACATGTCACAGCAGCTCCCTGACTGTCTCTGGGGGAATGTGTTCACCCAGCTCCTCTCCTGTCCAAAGAAAATGTGAGGATTTTTCAGAGAGTGGAATAGCTTCAATAAGAGGAACTGCCAGGAATCTTTCCCCAAATACCAGCGCTTCTGCACATGCAGGTTCAGCCTCCTGCCACTTGGGGAGCTGGGTCTTTCTGCTCTTGGTGAGTGCTCTAACTGTATCCCTCGATGAAAGAGGGTAGAAACTGTACCACTCTTTCTGCAATGTTTCACAAATCTAGTTCTTTCATGTTTTAAAAACCAAAACTGTGAAAAATTCATTGCAAAGTTGTGAGCAGTTCCAAAATGATTTAACTGCGTATTTTTGACCGTAGCTAGTGAGCAAAAAATCAGTGAGCAAAAAATCACCAAGTCCTAATTACTGATTTAGCCCTCTGTGAAAGTTGATGAGGGTTTTTTTTTTTTTTTTTTACTGTTGAAGGTCTGAGNGATGAGGGTTGTTTTTTTTTTTTTTTTGAGTCTTAAGAGAGGCTTTCAAAGGCATGCAGACACCTGTGTTTTTCATGCTTTCCACCCAGAAGAGTGATTCTGCCCAAGATGAGTCTGTATCAGGATGTTGTAATTTTTGTTTTCTGCTGTATCTGAATCTCGGACTCTGCATGTTGCTTTATCTGATGGCACAAACAATCCTGTTTGCAGGGAGGATGTCTTGTCTGGCAGCCTTCATATCGGTGCTAGTAATATCACACTGATGTTAGCTGGGACATACCAGGAGTTTCCAGCAAGTAGTTAGTTTATAGCCTGCTTGCTTGGGGCAATGAAAGCCTAAAGCCCCACAGAAACCTGAAATGGGCAAAATGATTGTGATCATCCCAAATATCCCTTTTTAATAAAGGTAATTTTTTTCTAGAGGATGTCAAGGAGCTTCATCAGATCTGATCCCCAGTTATGGCATCAGCTGGACACAGTCCTGAATGATGTGCCTTGACAAACTGTCAGGCTGTATGTGCTGCCTCTCTGCTTCCTGCTTACTGTACACACTGGAAAATTCCAGTGAGGAAAGTTCCTGCTGCCTACACTGCTTTGCTTTCTTTATCTTTCTATTTATTTATTTATTTATTTACATGATCACCAGTAATCGGCCATAGCTGCTGTCAGCAGCGGTGCCGGTTCAGCCTGACCAATCACATATCCAATACATTTGCCTTAGATAGACTTATATCACTTTGTAATGAAGTCCAACTCTGAGTTTTTTGCTGCTGTGGGGAGAGCTGAAAATATAACTGTCTGAAAATGAAATGACCACAATTGGATTTATACAGTGTAGAGAACATTTACTTGAATGCTCCTTTCATTGCAGTCAATAACCAAGAACTAAATATGCCTGCCCTTTGCACAGGTGGTATCACAGTCTTTTCTCTGTGATTCCAGCAAGCCTGTGCTAAATTTCCACAAGTTCTGGGCACATCGAGTGTCCCACAGTAAAAGATATTCATTAAAGAGCTAGTCAAGTGAGGTAGGATTTAGAGGCATTGATTCATCAGAAAATGATTAAAAAAACCTACTTAGCTTCAGTAAATGGTAACTAGCTTGGAAAAAGGAATACTGTTAATTGCTGTTAACTGTGCAATATCAATGTATTTGAGCAATACAAAAACATACAATGGGTAGGAATTTGAAGACTTAAAGGAGTTGCTACTAGAAATTAGATCATAAAATTAAGGAAAGGAAAATAGAGGCTAAATATCTATCTTCTAGAAAGATTAATTGAAACTATGATGCAGTCTTCCAAAGATAAGAAATGAAAAAACTTATTTAAGATGTGGGAGCAGATCCAACAGAAGCTCATAGGATAACATGAACTGCATTGTTTACTGAGCTATTTAACATGCATCGTAAAGAATTACATAAAGAGACAGTCTTTACCTAGTCATTGCTAGTATAGAGTTGGGTGAGGATAAACAGATATAATTGCTAATATGTGGCTAGCCAAGCTTCATGATAAGATAAATGTAAACATATGTATTTGCAGGAATGAGTTGACAAAGTACCTTTATGCTGAGCAATGCAAATGTTTGTTGACCACCATCAGATTTTAGGAAGCATGGACTCCTGCACAGAAGAATAATAGGTTCAAGGTAGTTCAGTCCAGTATATCATTCATGCATTATTTCTGTTCCTTAACAAATATGAAAATTGTGGTCAGTAGTGTAACGTATAGGAGTTCAAAATCTCAGCTGAACAACAGGCAGATCAAACCAGTTATGTAACAAACAGAGATACAGAAAAAACCGGAAGGTTCAGACAAGTCAATTTAGGAAGCTTCTTCCTAAAGAGAAGAGAAGTGGGAATCTTCTGCATCTTGCTAAATGTGCAATTACTGCTTTGGAGCTTGATGTTGATCTGTGCCATAGAGCACAATAAAGCACATAAAAGAGGTACTTGAGTCCAGCTGGAAAGGATTGCACACCAACACAGGAAAGGTTTGAGCAAAACAGGAATGGCATGTCCCATCTAGCTTACTTTGTGAACTTCTAGAGCAAGCAGGTGACGGGAATACGGTTTTCCCAGAGAAGCTAGAAAAGGCAACAAGCTATAAACTCAAAAAGAAGAGAAGACGAGGGCACAAGTGAACATCTTCCTACTGTCCAGTGGGAATTAAAAGAGAATATCCTCGGTCAACATTACTGTGCACATACTCTTTCCTCATGTAGGTATTGCTTGCTAAAGCATCTACCATTTTCACCAACATCAGATGACAATAAACATAACTTTCCAACCATGAGATCAAAGGTCAGATTCACCTTGGGCATAATCAGATACAACTCCATTGCAAGTTATTGATGGCAGATTTACCCCAGCTAATATTAGGTTTAAATTTGCCTCAATTACTGGAAAAAATGATGCACAAGATTAAACTTCAACCACAGTAATGTAGTAGGACAAATAGTCTATCTTTTTAGATGTCTCTTTTGAAGCTGTCTGAAAAAGTCAGCCATGGGCAGTTATTTCCTCTATGCCATGTCACTCAAAAAAAGTTAGGTAGAAAAAATCCAGTACTTTCTTGTACTGGTGACTGTAGCAAATTCAAGAGAAGTGACCCACTGCAAAGATCATTTGAATAAAGCTGTTTCCCCTATGGTATTCATGAAAGTGTCTTTGAACTATGAAAAATATTACTGTACACAATAACCTCTGAGCCCATAATATGTCATTAAAGTAATCAGCTAGTAATTTACAGCTTTCTTTCAGGACTAAAATAATGTTTTTCATACAAAAGAACAGTCTGTCTTCCCAAACTCATGATGTGTAGAAATTAAAGAGTTAGTTCAGTGAAATGAGTAGCCAGATCACTTGCTATGTAAATCAGTAATGACAGGCTTCAGCTAATATTGCATAACCATACATGTAACATGCTGAACACTATGCAATAGTTCATGAAAAGGAAATAAAATAGGAAAAACAGATGTTTTAAAGACAATAAAGGGTACCTCTAAAGTATTAAAGCCAGGAGATAATGACCCTGATTTATAAAATGCAGCTGTGTACGAGTCAGGATTGGTGCAAAAGTCCATCAGGATTTAAAATTTATTTATTTTTTTAGTTGAAATTGCTCTTTTATAAAACCAGAATTGTTTATCAGACATAAATTTTGTTGAAATGATTACAGGATCATTGATGTTGAAAAGTTTTAAAAATTGTAAACAGGTCTTCTATTTTTTTATTGTGGTTTTTTTTTTATTTTTGTTCAGAGGAATATTTCTTTTGAAACATAGGCTAATGCTAGAGATTTTACCTTCATGTGTAATAGCTTTTTGAGACTTTGACTCTATGCCTCTGTTTCAAATGTGAAAAAAGTTCAGAGTACTGCTAGTAATCCCAGAACAGAGAACAGTCCAGTTCTAGATGTGATTCTGAATGCCCATTGTTTTCTACCAAATGGTAGATTACACTTCATGGCAAATATAAGCATTTAATATTAATAGTTTCCTATGTTCCAGGTTAATAATTTACTGAAATCTGTTTATTAAAAATAAATATTTTAGAGGAGCCTGAACTAATTATTATAAATCAAATCCAAATCCCCCCCCTCAATCTGCTGTCTTCTTGCTGAGCAGTAGCAAGTTTTTAGGTATATCTGTTTCCAGTCTGCAGCACTAATCAGCAACGCTTGTTCTGACAATTTCTGACTGTAATTTGTGTACGGAGTTGGGAAGTTGCTTCCTGTACTCTTCCTCTCCTCTGACTACTTTAACCACGTAAAGAGAAACCAAAGTCTGAGGACTTGCCGTTGAAAATGTCAGCTTAGAAATGTCAAAGTAGGCATGCTGAAGGGCTCACCCAGATAGACAGCTGCAGTTTGTAGGACAGTGCTCCTGAAAGGCAGATGAAAACAGGTAAGGTTTATTCCAATTAAACAGTAGTTTGGCATTATCCATGGGGAATTCTGAGAGATGAAATCCAATTAGAGATACCGTTCACCTGAGCAGTACCCTAAGATCATGTTCCTCCTTACTTTCAATTTCCTTTGTTGTACCCCTTTCAATATCTTTCTTAGTGTCTTGAATGCTAAGATAATAGTAATAATGGCTTGCAAGAGGTGTCTGATTCTATTTACCTTCTTTGTGCCGAATGAGCAGCGTCCTTGGGATGGCTGCTGGTCTCTGAAACAATTCGCTTGAATTTGGACAGAAAAGGAGTAACAAGTCTATTGGTGGATGGAGAGCAACGTGTCTCCTAAAACTAGAAGCATTTTCAACAGCATCATTGGTTTTGGCTTGGGAGAAGTGAAAGAAAAGAAGACTAAAAAAGGTATGAAGGAAACGTGCTCTCAGACTTCCCCCTGTAGCAAAGCAAGCCCACAAGAGAGGGTGAAGATAATAAGGCTTAATGAAGGTTACTTCTCTTTCCAGATGTTTCAGATGTTTGCAGGGTAGGAAGTTCTTCATATCCATTTGCCTTCACATGCAGGGGTGTGAGCATGGACACAGTTCAAGTAGGGCAGTGCTAATTTTCCCTGGAGGTGGTGTCTGAGGAAGGTGAATGAGGGCAAGCTGCAGCAAGCAGGGTGGGGCTGCAGAAGGTGCTGCAGCAGAGAACTGTATTCTCAGAGGTGCCATCATACCAAGCGCTTCATCACGCCCACAGTCTGCCCTGCTGTGCCTTTTCCAGACCACCCGTCCCTGAACTCTTCATCTTGCTTGCCTTGGACACTCTCCTTTATTTCCTACCTCACTTATAAGCCCATCCTTCAGAATATCTTCTGCTTTTCTTTAGTCCTTTCATTCAACTCAAGTTTTTCTCAGAAAATTCTCTTTCCTCACCAAATGACTTTCATCTGAAAACTATATACAGAAAGCCATATATAGTGGAATTTACATGACCCTTGTTTTTAGAAAACATTGTTTTTTCCTGTTTATTTCCAAGGTTAGCTCTCCAAGACAAGGACAGTCCTTATCCTATGTTTGTATAGTGTCTTACACAATACACTTCCACCATCTTTATAAACTCATTCTGCAGCTGCCATTATGGAGCAAGCAAAGACCTAGAGATCTCCTAATTGCTTTAGAGTCCATATGGTCTCACTGCCACCGTGCAGGAATTTTTTTGTCAGTCAGGTCTGATTCTGCTTTCTGTTTTCTTCTTGGAGTTCTGGCCTCTGTAACAGAGGAAAGATATAGACCTATAATTAGAAATGGAATATTTTGCTGCCCATTATAAGATCAGGGTACAACCTTCTGAGAAACGAATGAGAGTGAGGAGGAGAGCTCATAAAGCCCCACTCAAGCATAGCCTAATTAATTCAGCATGAAGTAAGATGCAAAATCAGAGAATAAGCAGGTAAACATTTAGGAAAAACATAAAGGTCCCTCTATTACTGAAACCTAGTTTTCAATTTTTTTCAGTTTATTTCTTGGATCTTAATTGTTTGTCTTCCAGAAATGTATTAATGTTGCTACATTTAGGAAGTGTTCAATTAATTCTAAATATTTATGAACGTTTGTTTCCTACCTTTAATACACTGTGCATTGGACAGCCTGTGTTTGGAGTGACTACAGAAATCAGGTTCTGAAACGTGCAGAAAAGATCAGCTGTGAAATGTGAATAATCAGATTGTAAGTAAGATTAAAGTTGGCAAAGGCTTCATGACTACAGGCTTGCAAACTGATTTCCTAGCAATAGGAACATCAATTGTGAGTTTCATTCCATCTGTAAGGACTTTATAGTGCTTTTCCCCTTTTCTACAGAATTATTTTTGGCTATTATGATTCTATCATTTTTTCTAAACTAAGTGAATTCCAAAGATTTCAGCCCACACTTACTGCCTGAGCGTATTCAAGTTCTCCCAAAATACTTGGTAAGTGCAGCCTAAGGAGCCATGCAGACTCACTTACTGAAAAAAAAAAATAGAACTTGATGGACTTCTTGGTGGTTCGACCATCCCACCTGCACTGCATTAAGGCAGTGCCTGAGAACCAGGGCATGTCAGGAGGCAGAGAAGTGGATACTTAAATGAAGAGCAAAATGTTCTCCTCTTGCATATTGTCATTGCAAATCCAAAGGAGAATTCACTCTTGTTTTTGTGCTTTCTTATTGACTGGGTCAGTGTTGTTGAGTGAAAAACTTTACCATGTTGCTTCACTGATTGCTGTAAAGCCCACAGCATTGGATTGCTCTTCTTGCAATAGTTCCTGTTAGAAAAACATCTCTTCATAGACAAGGAAAATATCTAATTTAAATGATGTATTTTATTTCCGTTTGTAATAGCTCAGTGGTATATCAGGAAAGATTTTATCAGCACATCCAGCGAACTCACAAATAAAACTGCCTGCCTGTTTTCATTAGACCACTGGCAAATTGCCTAGTTTATTTACCTGCTGTATTTATGGTAATTGGTGCATCTTGAAAGAATCTCTACACATTCCATAATGAAATTCTTTGCCTCTGGGTCTTTGAGGTCTTGTTTGGGCCTTCAGAGTTTTTGCAAAAATAATGGACTGGCAAGTTGCTTTGCTGTTGTGTGCTCCAACTAAATGTGCCAGGATTTGAATTGTTTTAAGTGCTTAAATCTCACATGTCTGCAAATGCCCTTTACAAAATTCAGCATTTGGAGATTTGTTGTTGCTGTTACAATACTCCAGGGATAGCATTTACTTAGAACAAAACACCCTGGAGAAAAGAAATGTGCTTTTATCTAGTCTGGAGCAAAGAACTGGATTGTGTTTTGGATGCTCTCTGTGCAGGGGAGCTGGCAGCAAGGGTTGGCCAGTGCAAGCAGCGACGCTGTGGTGGCACCGGGAGGCATGGCCCTATCTAAAGCACACCAGGGCCTCTGCAGAGCACTATCTTCCTCATTTCAGGGATAAATGCATGCAAGATCTTTTACAAGGCAGGAAAAGGGATGAGTTTTCTGCCTACGTGACCTGTTGCATTGATTTTGGTAAAATATGTGGAGCCCAAGTATCAAAGTGTTAATGAGGTCCAACCAATGGGCAATCAACAATTATTTTCATAATAATTGCTTTGGTCCTCCACCACAGTCACTGCTGAAGATATTTTATGTTTCATTTTTTAATTAAATAGACAGAAAAACAAGGGAAATAATAGTGCTGAAAATGAAAAGCTTTAATAATATTGCATTAGTCTGTTAGCTATAAGGAGACATTCTAAAAAAAATTCCAAGTTTAACAATCTTTTGGGTGAGACAGAAGCATTTCAGTCGGGGGGGGGAGAAAGGCTTTATTTATTGAAATGAACTGCTGTTGTTGTGGTAGCTGTGAGTGAGGTCTGGTCCCACTGCTCATTCTGAAAGCTAATTCAATGGTGGGGTCAGAAAAGGATGTCAAAGATTGAAATGCATCTTTTGCTTCTGCTGTTGATTTTTACTTGCATTCTGTTTGCTGGAGGAAGGGCCAGCTCAGGGTCACATTATTTTCAGTCCTGCACCAGTACAGCTAAAGCACTAACCTTCAGGCAACTGTAGGGGAGGGCCAAATGGCGCGGTCCCTTCTCTGTGGATGCTCCTGATGCGAAGACACCAGGACAGGGGATGACCACAAATATGTTGCAAGCAAATTTTACACAATTTATACTGGACCTTTTTGGGTTTTTTACTTTTTTATCCCCACTGTTCTCTCTTTTCATCATCTGTATCTCTCTCCCTTGGTTTGAACCTGTTGGTTTGAAACTCATTTGGCCCACAATTTTCAGTTTGTTCTAAGGTTTGTTCTTTCATTCTCATGTTATGTTTCATTGCCTTTCTTTCTCTCCATATTTATTGTGTCTTTCTGGCTTCATGTCTGTTTTCTTGACTCCAGCTTGCCTCTTTCTGCTCTTGCAGCTGTTGTTCCCCTCAGTCTCCTCTTACTGCACATTTTCAATTTCCCACAAGGAAGGACTGCCATGAAGGGGAAAATCTTTATTTTCTCAAGGATTCTTTTCTTTTAGCAGCACTCGCAGAATAAAACATTGTCCTTCGCAGGGAGATGAAGAGCTGAAGGTCCTTTCCAGTGCTAAAAGAGCCCACAGTCTCTGCTACCCATGGAGGACTGGATTTTTCTTCTTTTCCCCATTCCCCTTGTAGATATGTCTGTGCAAGTTCTTGTCTTTTAGTTCAGGAATCAGGGAAGCTCTCATCCATGTCACCTTTGTAGCAGCAGCACTGGGGAACTGTAGCATTTGTTTTGTTATAACAGCATGGGAGCCCCTCACTGATTTCAGCTGACTGAAAGTCAGGTCCCTGTTGAGGAAGGGAGAGATGTTAAACAATGTTTTGGCACAGTTTCTCTTGCTCAAACCTTCCTCACTCATTCAAGGATTGAGTGACAACCTGTGACTCTGCATTCCTCAAACCAGCACAGCTCCAGGCAGCTATATAAATGTGTTCAGAGCTCAGCCACGGCACAAAACTTAATAATTCTCAATTAGTGCTTCTTTTTGTCAAATCTTCCTTTGCTGAATGAACAGTCTCTGTGTTACATAAATCAGAAGGAATAGACTGCCCCTAGATTTGGCTCCATTCCTCATGGAAGTCAATAGCAAACTGACAAAAAGCAGGCAACAAGGAAATCTGTTGGTTTGAGTCAATGCTGAATGGTTGCTAACTCTAAGTGAATGTCTGGGCTTCTGTCTACCTATGGGTGTCTTGGTTCCCACCTATGCAACATTGCACACTAAATACTGTCATGTGTAATCTACTTCGGAGTAAAAAAAAAAAATTTGGATATATCATCTTCCATATTTGAATGTATTTTTATTCCTATACCTACACTGACATATAGTTTGCATCAGGACAGTTTGTTACAGGAGTTGAAAAGTGGGCTAAAAACATAAAATAATAAAGAAACTATCTGGAAAGGTTTATAGGCTTGTTCCCAAGAACAATACAAATGAGATGCGCTCCACCACAGTGTGCCAAACTCCTACTCTGCAGCGGTGATAAGGGATTTCATACCATTAGTCATAAATTCTTGCAGGCCCTTTAAGTAACAGAAATGAGTGTGAGATACCGTAGCTGTACAGGCTGCATTATAAAGAACTCAGTTAGAGGTGTTCCTCTAAGATTTACTTCAAAACATTATAGCATGGTACAAAGTTTAGGAGAAATGTGTTTTTAATGCAGAAGTCTCTTAAGAGCAAGGGAGAACCAATCTGCAGAAGATACTACAGAATTACTTGGGGTCTTACTGAGAATGGCACCACTAGCTGTAGCTGGGCTTCTTCTGCGCCTGTATGGAACAGATGACAGTCTTGAATCGGTGAAAATTTAATGGGAATAGAAATGCATCACACAGCAAGGTGTTAGAGCTGTTTCAGACAGGTGAAATGGCCTGACTTGATTTTTGAGAGCTGAAGCACTATGTTCTGTTTGAAAGGAAAAATGTTGCAGGGGTGAACAAAACAACGGTGAAGTGGCTTGCTTTGAATGATGGTTTTTCTTTTCCTTAAAAAGCAACATATGGGAGGTTTGCAAGAGAGGAAAGTTTGAAAAAAAAAAGTCACGTTTGGTAAGGTGGAGGGATTTAGTCAATATGGAAAGATCACATGTGACTTCCAGACTACTTTCTATTAGAAAAACATTGCTTCATGTTTATCAAGTGAGTATGAGCAGGATAAAGTGCTATTTGGACTAAAGAAGCTTTAAGGTCTATTGTTTAAGGCTTTTCCACATCTAAATTCACTTCGTCTCTTTCAAAATCCTCAGGGCGCTGAACGGAGCGTGTGTAACGTTGTGAGTTATATTTGTGTAAACTGCCTCTATGAGGTATTTACAAGCCTTCTGAAGTCAAAATTCTTCATCAAATCTCACCTCCTTCTCAGTACTTCATGCTATAACCAGATAAAGACATCGAAACTGTTTAAGGGGTAGGACTTGTCCCTCTGTAACAAGGTCACATAAAATGAGGTGTGAAGGGAATAGGAAGTGAGCCCAAGGGATCGAAAAGAAATCCGTGGCTTAGGGCAGGGGAAACCAGTGGAAAGTAGTGCATGCAGCTATCGGTGGATTGTCATTGATTTATGGCCATCTTGTAGACAGGAAAACAATCCCTCAGTCTTACAAACACTGATATTTGGATCTCTCTTTTTCTCCCCTCCTTTACAGACCCTCCTCAAGACCTTGCTTTGAAACAGGTGAAACTCCTTGGACAAGAGTTTCAGAAATGAGACAACTTTCGCAGATCCTTGCTTGATACACCTTAGCAGGGCTGGATTTCAGAGACAACCACTCACTCAACACTTCCTACAATTATAGTTCGCTTATATATCTTAGTCTGGGAATTCTAGATTAACATACCTCCAATTACTAATCCTTTCTGAAAAACACTGTAAAATCAGTGACAGATGTCACCAAAAAGTCCCCCACCCAAACCCCTCCTCAGAGATAAAGGCACCAGCTGGGCTGAAATTTCAAAATTATGTTTACATGGAGTGATTTGAAGATGCACAAAACTGCATATACATGTTAGAAAACCTTTTAGAAAGCTTTTGAATTAGTTTATGGTATTTTCTGATTTTAACAGATTAGCAGTTTCTCAATGGGCATGGTAATTGCAGAGTATTTAATGCACTATTTTATATAGAACTTATGTCTCAGTCCATTAATGTGATGCATTTACGTCTCATAGTTTTCGTACGACTTGTTCCAAACCTCAGGTTGTTGCTCTTGACCCACTTTTCCTTCCTCTGTTCCCAGTGTTCTAATGACTTCATCTACTCACGTGAGGTCTTTCATCAGCTGTCTACACACTCCATGTGTCTGGCCTCTTCACTTCATCCCTCCCTTTCCCCACCTGCATACCTAATCTGTTAGTGTTAAAGGTCTCAACTTAAAATGATAAAATAGAAGTGATTCCTAAGCCCACAAAGAGGCGGCAATCCAGGAAACATGTCTCTGTTGGACCTTCTCATCAGCAAGGCTCGAGAGCTTAATGCCCCCTCCCCACTGTGCTGCTTTTTTCCTTCCATCTGAACAACTGGCATATCTGTAATGTCTCCTCCCCTGCACATGCCCCCAGATATTACCTTCTGTTTCGTCACTGAACTGTTATATTCAGGCTGGTGCCTATCTTCTAGGAGTCACCAAAGTGTACTGCCAAACACAGTGCATTTCCAGCTTTTTGCAGTGCCCTGGGTACTCTCTAAGGACACCTTTTGCCTGCTTCCCCCACAGATCACTTTTTATCTCTGTCTGGGCTCCTGGAACGATCTCTCCATGTGCAAGATGAAATTTCTTTCTGCTCCTTTATACCCTACTTCTAAATTTTTTTGTTGGTGCTGTCACCCAGCTATACTGCAAATGTTCTTGCAATTTCATATATTTAAAAGCCAGCCAGATGAAAAGAGGCATATGTAACAGCAAATACGACACAGGCATGTGTGCTGATAAGATTAATTCCTTGTCATTCCCTATAATGTTAAATCTAATTTGAATTGCAGCCCTTGGGATCTGCATTTACATTTGTCCATCTGTCAATAAACTGCCATTTTGGGTTGTACTGTAGTTAATTGTAGTTCATATACAAAGATTTTCCCTCACTTTTCTTCCACCCCCCCACATCACCTCTCCTTCCATTTTCAAGGTATAATTAGAGCTTAATGAAGAGGAGCAACACTGACTTAGCAAGTTATTTATTTAAGAAAGAGCTAAAGGATAAAGACAGATATTATCTGCTCAGGTCTAGGAAAAAAACCCCACTGATCTACAGAAAGATAAAGGAATAGGTATAAATGAAGGCAATGTATAGGAGGCTAATAAAATAGAATGTATGAGAGACAATAGCTTCCTAACACATACTCTTTGCTTCTAAAGCTTTCCTCCTCGTGCATGAAAACGTTCACTCTGGGCATTCAGGTTTGAATCCTTTGTTCTTTGTTAGCATCTAGGATCATCTCTACATAGATAATGAGTTACGGGTAGTCCCAGTGTCCATTTCAATTCTGCCCACAAGGATGGTGTGAGCCCCACTTAAATCTGTTTTTCTTGGCTTAGTCATAGCTACACTTGTACTAGTCTTATGTACTCTAAAGACTCTCGTGAAAATTCTTAATTCTCTACAGAGGATGGAGAAAGATTTGAGCTTTTATTTTTGAGTACACTTGCTCTCTTCAAATTCTCTAAGTTTTTCTAAAAAAAGTCTGGTAAATCTTAGCACATTGAAACAAGTTGGAAACTTTGAGATTTCTTGTGGCAACGGATGAAAATGTATCAGGGATTAAAAATAAAATGAAGAGGATATTTCGGTTCTTATAAAAATAACCTTTTATTTATCTTAATTTCTATTAGGAGGGATCTAATTTGACACCAGAATTCCATCCTTCCCTGTTAGCAAAAAATGCATGCAGTCTCTTTTCTATGATCTGTTGCAAAGCTACATTCTACCTGACCTTCTGCTATTAATAATTATTTTTAGATTAATACTATAGGATTTGTAGATAGTAAACAAAATATGCATCACTTTCTGACTCTCATATATGTCTTTTTCTTTTTTTTTTTTTTTTTTCCCAAAATGAAGCTGATACTGATTCTATTAATTGCATGTAGGATAGAGTCAGTAATCTTCCTCTGCATACTTTGCAGTACAGACACTGAATAGGGGGAGGGCTTTCGTCAAGACAGAATCAATACATCATCTTTTGCATAGAGGCTTGGCTTCTGAAGATGCAAAAAGGTATTTTGTAGTCCTCATGTATCAAAAGATTATACTTAAACTATGCATATTGACTATGTTATTGATTAATAAACAAAAAAGCAGAAAAATTTCCTCGTGTGTAAACTAACTTATAAAAACCTAGCAGTGTTAAAGTAGGTGCAACATTATCCAGTTATACCTATTGATTTAAACTGATGACTGCTATCATGATGGGAGGAGTGGCTGATATACCAGAGGGTCATGCTAC
Source organism: Fregata magnificens (assembly GCA_013389945.1). Lineage (NCBI taxonomy): Eukaryota > Metazoa > Chordata > Aves > Suliformes > Fregatidae > Fregata > Fregata magnificens. Next base: position 200,852 of record WAAD01003574.1, on the reverse strand, counting down.
CATCCAGAGGGACCTCTACAGACTGGAGAAATGGGCCAACAGGAGACACATCCAGAGTGTTGCGTTCCAAGAGAGACATAGGCATACTGGAGAGAGTCCACTGAACAAAGATGATCATATGAGGAAAGGCTGAGAGCAGGGGACTGTTCAACCTGGAGAAGAGAAGGCTCAGAGAGGATCTCATCAATATATATAAATACTGATGGAAGGGACTAAAGAAGCCAAAGCTAGGCTCTTCTCAGTGGTATCCAGTGACAGGACAAGAGACAAAGGGCACCATTTGAAATATAGGAAATGTCATTTAAGCATGAGAAAAGACTTTTCCTTTAAGCATGATCAAACACTGGAACAGGTTGCCAGAGAGGCCATGACCATCCTTGGAGATAGTCAAAACCCTGACTGCACATGGACCTGGGCAACCTAATCCAGAGCAGGGTGTTGGACGAGATGATCTCCAGAGGTGCCCTCCAGCCTCAGCTGTTCTGTGACTCTGCAATCAGCTTGCCAAGCACAATGTTCCCTTGGTAAAGGGGTTCCTGTTCACTGTTTGAAATTGCCTCTTTGTCCTCTGTGTGCCTGGAAATTCTTTCCAAGGGGATGTGCTCCAGTCTCCTCCTAGTGACTGAGGTGAGGCTGAGCAGCCAACAGTTTCCCAGGTTCTTTTGCCACGTTTTTTAAAGATGTGTGTTTAGTTAACCTTCTTCCAGCTGTCAGTGACCTCTTTGAGTGTCTCTTTAAAAAAAAAAAATTACAGATAGCAGCACTTCAATCACAGTCACTTTTTTCAGCACCCATGGGTAAATCTTATGCAGTCCCATGGATCTGAATGCATCTGGCTTATGTTATAAAACATAAACTTTATAACTATGGAAGTTACAGTTAAGATGACTGTAACTCATTGCTTCCCATAGTCTTTCCTAACTAAACAGATATGTGAGAGGTCCAGGAGCAGGCTTTGCTTGTGAAGCCTGAGGTAAAAATATATTCCTATATGGTCCTTTTCTGTGATTTACTTATAGAGAAGCTCCTTAGCAAAGCAGGGGTTTTGCCAAAACTCCCACTTATCTTGCACAGTAAGTTTCTCCTCACCATCTCTTCCTCTTCACAGTGATAATCCTAATTGGAAGACCTGAGGTTTCTGGCCCTGAGGGCAGCTGTCCCTTCTCCTCTGCGACTGAAGCTCTGACCCTATTCCCTAGCTGAAGAGCTGCAGAGAGAAGGAAGCCAGCTGCCCAAAACCACATGCTCTCAGCTTCCCCCCTCCTGAGGGGTCTGTGTCCTCATGGTGTTCCTCCTTCGCCTCCATAATCACTCTGTACCACTCTCCTCACTCTTTTGGAGCTTAGGCTTCTGCTTTTGCAGAGGCTCTGTGAGGGTCCTCCCAACTGCTTCTTCATCCTCCTCCCTGGTGGAGGGAAGCTGTTTGCCCCTTCCTGCAGCTCCCATGCCTGATGCTGCAGGCCACCTAGCAGAGCTCCCCTCCAACACCTGAGGCCACCCTCACCTCCGCTGGCCCAGTGAGGAACACCAGGAGCCCGCTGTGGCTTGAGACCTCCATGGTGGTGTCCAGCCTGAGGAGCTGCATGTGGGGAAGGCTGGCTGCCCTGCGGGGGATGGCAGTACCACCTGAGTGAGGTATCACCCTCAGGGCTCCTTCTCTCCTCCAGGCAGACCCCTACACACGAGCTTACCCCCCAGTTATTTCAGGTCGCTATTTTAAGACACCTATGAATGTTGAAAACCTTTACTACTCCAGGTTAACTAGTTAATTTTGAAGGGAGATAAGGTGGGAATGCATCTTGAACATGATCCAGCCAAAATGGGATTTGAATATGCTAGAGACCTCTTGAAAATCTGTTGCTGAAATCTCATCAGAGAGCTTTTCTTATATTCTTAAACAGATATTGATACGTTTTTTTTTCACATGATGGCTTAATTTAGACATCCACGTTTGAAAATCTTGGCCAGAGTTTATGTAGATTTCAGTCTTCTGTTATGTTGTTCACGTCTCAAATTTTACTTATAAAAACAAATACATGGTATATTGTCAGTGGTCCCTTTCTTTTACAAATTTCAATACAAGCAAATTAAAATAAATAGAAATTCTCTTATTTAGTACAGTGGTGAGTAAATAGACTGGGTATGTCTCTGGGCTTGTCTACAGGCAGACACTTAGAGAAATGTGTTCAAATTAACATTTCAGTCAATATCCTAAATCACATAATTGTACATGTCTCTGTACATACAGCAGTAACGTGGCCTTAATTTAGGATTATTTTTAATTGCCTTAATTTGTTTTCAGTTTATTTTGGAAGTGAGATAAGTTAACTGGAACAAAGCAACTTGAATTCAGAATAAGAATGTTCCTAGAGGGATTTAATGCAGTTTAATGACCACATATTACCATCCCTGTGTATTTTCATGTAGTTAAGCCCCAATAACTAAACAAAATGTGCACAGCTTGTTCATTCCAAAGAAAAGAAGTCAGAAGTGTTTTCAGGTTAAAGAGGTTCTTTTAAGATCAGTTGGATAATAATGCAAGACACTTTGCATAAATGGGTTAAACCATTCATTTTAAAAAGTTGACTACCCTTTTTAATAGTTCTATGCACAGGAACATCTTAATGAATCATATTATGTAGCTAAATTTATTGTGAAATAGTGTATTGAAGGTCCTTTAACAGCTGTGAAAGATCCCAAATGTTCCAACTTGTTAAGAAACATGAAGGTCCTTTTGAAACCTCTAAAGGAGTATTTGCAACTTATGGATTGTATAAATTTACTGTGTAAAATCTTAGATTATATTACACACAAGCTTAATTCTCCAAACCAATATTTACATACAAATTCTCCTGTATGTAGAGGATTTTCTGATTTTTTCCTGCAGAAAAGAGGTATTTGTTTCAGATTACTTCAATGTTTTCCTTTCTGTACATAGTAACCAATATTCATGACAAGTCTGTTTACCCTGGTATTCATCCTTTCTTGCTTTAGTAGCGGCAACTGTACAGCAATGGCATTGGTAACTGGAAAACCCTCAGCCAAGGGGGAGCTGACAGGAATGCATAGTGGGTACAAGGTGAATAAGGGTGCAGCCAAAGCAAACATGGCTTGGAAAGTGGTTGGAAGATACGGTACGATGGAGGAGATGTGTTATGACATCCACCTCGACTCCTGCCAAGTTTGAAATATAATGAAACTAAAAATTTACACTGAGGTTTTTAGTCAAAGCACTTGAGGAAGGACTTGGTACCTGTATTACAGCAATGAGAAAAGGACATCTGGTTCTCAGATGGCTACAACAGTGACGCTTTTTTTCCGTCACTCATTGTCAAACCAGGTCCACAGGGTGGAGAGGGTCCAATGCAGAGGAGGAACTGGCCCAAACTCAGGACAAGTAGAGGCGTGTCAGGATGGTGTTTTACTTCAGCTACTTGATCCTGCTGAGACACACAGCTTATGGACTGGGCTACTGTGGCAGCAGCGTAGCTGTACTGACATCAAGTCCTGAGCCTGCTCCTAGCGTTGGACCTTAACGTGGGTGTAGCAGCCTTCCCAGAGCTGGGTGGATCTCCTCATTGCTCAGGTGTGGATCTACGGGAGAAAAGCATGGGTAGGGGAAGTTGACTAAGGGAGCAAGAGCTCTCCATTTAGCACTCCCAAATACATCACACAAAGTCCTAGGAATAAAGGACCTATGAAACTGCTTAGCCTCTCTTGATTAGACAGAGATTGTATCAATCTCTGCTGAGGAACAGAAAAACAAAAAGAAAGCTGATGATAAAGGCAAGAATACAAGTCTGGCCACTTCAGTTCCAGTCTCACCCCATGAATACAGAAGTTCTTTAAATCAAAAACCATATCTTCAAGACCGTAGAGAAAGCATTTGACCTAGAACATGCTAGGAAGTGATAACTAAAGAGACAGCATAGCACTAAAGGTGGTATGTTATAGATTTTCCTTTGCTTTTTATGCATAACATGTTCTATGCTGCCACTGTAAAGAGTCCAAACTCCTGTGTTTCATACAGCAGTAAACATATGGTCAAGTGTGCTTATATAAGAAGATAATGGAGAGAAACACAGTACTTGGCAAGATGGCTGAAAGAGTGACTACTAAATTTTGATTCAAAATAATTTTACAGAAGAAATGAAAAATTTGATAAGCAGAAAAGAGCACAGGAAAAAGATCAGTAACTATTGTTATGAAAAACATGGTCTGAACAAAAACAAAATCAAAAGAAAAGAAACTGCCTATTCAACCCTTACCTTTACCATTTCTAGATCAAGTGGGAACTCTAGAATACTAATATTTGGGTGGTTTCTTCCACACCTCACTGTGTATGAGATCTGAGTGAAACTGAAGGAATTACATCCTGTTTGTAGATGGCTGACATGCAAATTTAGCTTGATCTGAAATATTGTTTAGCCTACTATACATCAGCTGCTTTGCTCTGTTGGTGCTTTTATTATTTGGTGAAGTGTACTGAATTGGAAAAGGGAAATCACAGCATTTTTGAAACAGGACCATACACAAACCTCATGAGAATTCTGTTAAACCTTAATCAATAATTTAAGGAGAAATATATTTGGTTAATTCAGCCTATTTTTCCAGTGTCTGTACATGGAAATGTACTCATGTTAAGTCAGTAATTAGCCTGCGTATTCTCCCTTTCCCCATAAATTGAATTCAAGCAGTTTTTGGTGAGTACAAATACTTGATACTCAAGCTCTTCTAGATAGGTCGAATTTTTATATTTTAGACTAATTCATACTATTAGCAGTATGATCACATGAAAAAAGAGTGATTTCCCTGATACCAAATGCAGTATGAACATATATTTATGGGAGAACTAAGCCTCAGAAGTTATGAAACTAAACAGAAAGATGGGAAAAATATGCAAACAGATGGAAAGGTGAGCAGGATAATAAAATTATAAGATTTTAGCACAGAATAGCTCAGCTCTTTCACATAGGTTCCTTAATACTGTCTCTGCTATGACTAATAACCCTGCCAGCTGCAAATATCACTGAAACTGAATTTTGCATGAGAGCAGTTACAAGAGACTTTCATTAACTGTGGAGTCAGTGAGACTCAGCTGCCTAAATTGTCACCATGAGCAAGTTCAAGAGGAAATGATCACTCAGCTCATGTAGCTGTCTGGGGATTTTTCCAATCGCCCAGCTCCTTGTTAATATTTCCATTGGCAAAGTTAGATCAGCCCCTCAGTGCCCACCCCAGATGCCAGTTTGGCAAACCACGGTGTTTAATTCCTTTGAGAATGAAAATTATTTTACCTCAAAGCAGGAAAATATCTGAGCAGTGAATTTTTTTTTTTATTAGGATGAATAAATTCTTAAAGCACCATCATGCCAAACTTAAATAAACACTTAGTACATCATGTAAAGAGGAGTTGATGCAAACATAGAATGAGGCGCACAGTGACAGTATTTGGCCCTAATGCGTGTGTATGTGACTGAGAGTCAGAGGGATCTTGCAAGCTCATGTATATGCCATGAAATGGATGAGAGCAGAGAGGAAGCGACAACTAGAAAGGAGGGAGGTAAAGATGTGCCTGCAGTTAGCAGTATAAGAAGGCTAACTGTATTTTTCTAAGGATCCCAGTATTTGAGGATGGTGCTGGAAAATGCAAGTTTTAAAAAGCTAAATTACATTTTTTTATGTCTTCACATTTTTGTATATTGTGTGTTCCAACCCCACTGACTTAACGGGTGTTTTCACCAGTTGAATTAAGCAGCTGTCCTTCTGAAAGGCTTAGCTATGGGGGTAAGTGAAAGTTCAGCGCATATGTGATGAAATCAACCATAAGGCTGAAAAGAAAATCATGTTTTAGTGCTCTTAGTGCAGGAGCCTTTTCATGTTGCCACCTTTCTGCTTTTCTGTTACAATGGTTCAGCTTCCATTATAAATAAGAGCTGTATTCCTGTTCTTACCTTTTTCCTCCAGTGAGTAGCTAAATACAGCATGTTTTTACTTCAATTAATTCTTCACTTATCTGTTCCCATATTTTGTGCATGTTCAGGCAGGCTCCCCCTGGCTGAGTGTGCAAGTGGTGGGACTGGAGTGTCCCTGCTATACCTGGGGAAGCTCTGAGAGTCCAACGGCTGAAGCTATCTCTGTGGTCTCTTCTCATATGGGGAACGTTTTCTGCACTGACTGCAGCTCTGATTCAGAAAAGCCCTGGATTTCAAGATTAGCTTCTACTTGGATGGAAGTCTTTAGGGATTTCCTGAAGTGGAGCCTCTTTCCCTCCAAACAAATGGCCAGGGTGTGGAACACTGCGCTATGAAATTAAGTGACTTAAGAACTAAATTTTGCTTATGATTTGAAAATATCACAAAGGTTGTGACTCAGTGGCTGAGCACATAGAATATGTACTTCATGCTTTTGCTTTCCTGGGCCTAGATATTTGCCTTTTAAAAAATGTAATACTAATATTGTGCTTTGCTATTCAAAACTCATTAGAAGAGCATGGCTCCTAAGAAGAGGAAGCATGGATGAATTTTGTGAGCCATTGCTGTCACAAGGCTGTACTTTACTGAGCCCCTTGGAAGCTGCTTTGACTCATTTGAAAAGATGTAACATTCACTCTTTACCTTACATTTGACACAGTGATCGTGTAAGCATAAACTCTTCGGTAGAGCCCTCGTTGTCCTAAACATAAGTGTTCTGGGGCTGTTCTTACAATAACTACAGAGTTTACTTCATCAATTTTTAAAATCAGGTTTTGATACAGTGAAGGACTAAGTATGAAGATGCATTGTGAAAGAGTTTATCTCTGAAGCTAATTGAAGACTTCTGGTTCCATACACTTCCTCATACAGAAAAAGTGCTCAAGCAGGACTGGAATAGATTCACAAACTCCGGAATTACTGAAAGTAGAAAGGAGTCCCTACTTAGTAGCTTAAGAGTTTATTTTATCACAAATTCCAATTTTACTTATTAATATTTAAAACTGAATTGAGCTCAATTGTTTCAAGAATCATCTGTCCTAGCAATGCCTTTGTGCTCACAGATCAGTTATGGAAGTATGATCTTTCTACCTTCAGATTGATTAGAAGACTAGCACCTATTTTTTTGGTTACGTTTCATGGAATGAAATTCTATTTTGAACTAAAACACAAAGATGTCATTAAAATATTCAGATCGATATGCAAAAGAACTTTTAAATCTGCTCTTCAAAACCCTGCTCTCAGGATGAAGTATGTTACAGGTAAAATTCAGACTGGATTATTTAACAGTTGTTTGAATACAGTTTTTCAGATGAGAGTCTTAAAAATATCCAGCAGAAATGATTGTATTACTTGCTCTCCAGCAGAACTAGCTGCTCAGCAACTAGTGTATAACTCTGATTTAGTGACTATGACTTAGAAAAACACAGTTCATTATGGTGGTCAATATCAGTAAGCTCATCACCAGCATGGATTCTTTTGCAAGCTTTGGTCACTAAAACTGAATTATGTGCTAGCTCTGGGGGGGTTGATCATCCCAGTAGACAAGTAGCCTTGACTTACCACTGCCCCTGCCTCTTGTGATATATAGAGGAGCCAACAGCGCTGTAGGGCTGTGCTCTCACCCAGGCACCCCCCAGGGGTTGTGACACTGCAACTTCAAGAGTTGGTGGAAAGCATAAGGATAGCAAAACCTGCTAAAATATTTCAAACCCCTCCCCCCTTTTTTTTTTGGTAAAATCTCATTATATAAACTGATTAAGATAAATAATGAGTGAACAGCCATCAATTTCAGAATCAAGATCTAAACAAATAGTTTCAGAACATATATGGATGTTTATGTAATATGTCAGTTTTATACTATAATTTCAGAAATTAAATTCCATCTTATCTGGGCCTCCTTCAGTCTGTGATGTTTTAGTATTTTCCACAGGTACATACTTGAAGTGTGTTATTGACTTTGGTTGGGGGGGTCAAGGCTATGGAGATGTAATTCTACTTACTATTTATTTTTACTGCTTAATTGCTTTGTTTCTAATGATGTTAGCTGACTTAATAGGTGGAGGACTGTTATGTCCAGCTGTTTACTCAACATAGCTTTGGAAAGAGCATTGCTGTGATATGCATTAACTCATTTTAGAACAGCCTTAATAGACCTTGACAATGAAATCCAATTGTAATCCATAACAAATGAGTAACCATTAATTAGATTGAGCTTCTTTAAATTCTAAGACAAGTATCTGGAAGGACAAATGTATGAAAGAGAAGAATAAATAAAAGAAAAGGAGAGTAAGTGACAGGATGGGAAAAAACAGAGAGAAAAGGCTGTCTGTTGCCGAAGATAAGGTTCTTGAAAAGTCTCTGATGGCTGTTGCAGAAGAAAGAGCCATTTAGCTCAGAGCATTTTGGAAATAGCTGATTGGGAAAAAAAAAGATTTCTTAGAAGTCATCATGTGTACGGGACAATGTAAGAGAAGCTGGCAGGCTTGGGACAATACACAATTAAACAAAAATTAAATTTTGCCCAAATGGGTTGAAAACATCCTCTAAGGGATGAAACATGCTACCTGATGTTAAAACACAGCTGGGAGTCCTACTTACATTAGAGAACATGACTTATCCAGTCTGTTTTCAGTGGTTTTGAATTCCTTAAGATTTTATTCTATTCTAACTTAACTGTTGTGATGGTTGGATGCAATTGATAAGTAACACATTGTGGAATTTTTCACCATTCTCTCCATTGTATTGTGGAGTTTCAGTAATGTGCTGTCAGATCTTTAACAAGGGTCTGCCACAACAACTATTTGAACCGCAGGTAACAGTAGGTGGTTGGAGATGAAGAGTGAAAGATTGTGAAAATGGACTGTTTGAATAAAAATAACTTTCCCTCAGCTGGAATCAAGGAGGAAAGAAGTGCTATTTGTCTAACACGCATAGTTGTTTGGGTTCTATTTTGTTCTTTTCCTCAGCAACAAGGTGGGTGACAGTACAGACAGCGTATGGCTTGATAATAGGGGCTGAAACGTGAAAAACCTCTCCTAAGGTTTTCGTACCAGTACTCTTGAAAATACCTGCCATTTGGTGCAATCTTACCCATTTTTAAAGGAAAAAAAATGCAGTTCGGAAAAAAGAAGCTAAGTCTGGCAAGGATGATTTAGCAGGGAAATTATCTCATTTCTTCCTCTAATTTGAGGCAGAATTTGAACAAAGAGCTCTCAAAGTGCCATGATGCCTTCCGGCCCCTCACCAAACGAGCACTCGTGCTAATTTAGTCAACCTTTCCTGTATCCACAGCAAGTCGGAAGGACATTTCTCTTTTCTCTTCAGCCTTTTGACAGGTCTAATTGAGGGCAGTGAATTATTTTGTTCTTCTTGTGAAAGGCACTTTATAAAAAGGGTTCCACTTTGTACTTCCTTTAAGGATATTCAGCCTTAAATGCTCTTCTCACAAGTTGGTGTCATTTTAATTACTCCAACACATTCTTCACTTGGTCTGAGATCTTTAAATAAGGGAGAGCTCTTAGATGTGTTTCGTCTGACTAATAGATACCTCTGCAACAGAAAAGCATATGAGTCAGATGTTTTACTAGGTTTCATAGGCATATATAAAAGATATTTTGAGGAAAAAACCAGACTTTATTATTTAGTGTTTACAATGCAAAAGAGTCCTCCAACCCTCAAATCCCTTGAAGGATTACATCAAGAACGGAAAACATGACAACGCATTAAATTGTAGGAGACATTTCTTACCAAAACCAGAGACCACTTAGTATTACAGTTATAAAAATTTCTTGTAGGGTCAGGAAAGAACTTGTGTCAGCTTGTTCTTTTGACAAACACTGACAATCCTTTTCTAATTTGAGGGAGGACTTGAAAATGAAATATCATGTAGGTATCCACAGTGCGCTTTGGAGAAGAAGGAGGGATGAATCGATGAGCTGGAGTCAAAAGTCAGAGATGTAACTGACTTTGGGCTGTTTCCAAATGATCTCCAGCAGAAGACTTGTTGGTCTACAGGTTAGGTGCTGCAAATCATATTTGTGACCACTGACACTGAATTCAAAGCCAGTTTGGCTGTCTATCTGCTAAATGAGAGGAGCTAGTTGTCTGAGGAAAATGTTAAAAAAAAAAAAGTTTAGAAGGTACTCAAGGGAAAGACTGAAAAGAGCGACATGTCTGAAATCCCGCTTTCTACACTTAAGGCATCCGTTTTAGCTGAGCAGAGATCAGGACTCTCTCTGACTGTTTTTGACATTGTTAACTGTTAATTTTCTAACAGGTAATAGTTTATGCAATATAAACCAGAAAGAATTTAACCATGTCTTCCATGAATAATTTGAGCAAACTATGCTGCAGGATAAAGAACCGCCTAAGGTTTTTGCTCTAGGATACACAACAAAGTCAACATGTGAGTTCAGAGGTTTCTTGTTTCTGGAAAGTTCTGGCTATTTCAGGCATTTTTAACAAGTTTGCCCACTCCTTGTAAGCAGAAGCTACTTCTGTTTTCTAGGCTAAAGGTTTACAATAGACACTGAATATCAAAAGGCACAGAGCTAGTTATGCAACTACTACTGAATATATTTCATCAGCTCAAATAAAGTAAAGATGAAAAAAGATTCCATGCTGTCCTTATCTCTGCTTGTCCCATCAAAGGGTGCTGCCCCAGGAAACATTGTCTAGTGACAAAACAAGTGCTAACAAGTCATTTAACCCCAAACAAGTCAGGTGTGCCTTTGCCTCGAGAGTACTAGCCATTCCTCCTGGCGTAGCACTGGGTATGGGTCCACGATGGGCCTGAGAGCTGCTCCTGTGGCTCAGGACCTAATAATTATTTCGCTTGTGTCTGTTTTGGTCAACAAGGCACAACCTGAAGGCACACGAGGACTGTATCACAGCATGCTGGAACAGTGGGTTCTTCTATAACATTATGTCAAGGCAGATTGTCGTGGTCTGGGCCATGGTGTCAGAGGATGCAAGAGAGCAATGGCTGCTGAAAGGGTGCTGGAGGACTGTTGGGGCTAGGGAGAACCCAGCCTGGACTGGACTTGTGTATTGGGAGCCTTGTGGAAGACATTGTATTCAAGGAATTAGTGACCTTGAGCAGACCATGTCTGCTCTACTGGGCCTCATACCTAGGGCTTGAGAAGCCCATATGTTATTAATGTAGTCTCTAACTTATCTTTGCTCATTAGCTGGAATGAGCAAAAGGGAGAGCCTCTCTCCATGGACAGGATCTGCTCTGTGCAGCGTGCTGTGGGAAAATCCACCTGGGCTCCATCCAACACTACATGAATTCAGGGTGCCCAGCGTCTGAAGGCATGTAAGATTTACCCACTGTCTATATTCCTCTTCTTATCCTGTCTCATTAAAGCAGTTATCCCACTAAGCTGTTTGGCTGTTGGTCTTTTCTTATTGAGATACAGAAAGAGTCCTGCACTGTCGCTCTCTCTAACTCCCCCCCTCCCAGTGCAGAACAAGTTTTCGATATGGAGCAGCCCTGGGGTGAATTATCCATGTAGCTGTCTGGGCTTCATCTCAAAGGCAGCTAGTTTGGCCAATATGAGGTGTAGATAATCAGAGAGTGGGATCTTGGAATTAATCACGGGGCTAAGTTATTTAACAGTATAAGTATACTCCTTGTTCAATACATAGCCGTAACCTTTTTCAAAGCATTTTGTTATTTTACGGAAGGAAATGTGAGACCAAAGTGTAGTAGGTGATTTTGGTAGTACCTTTTCTCGACTACAGCAATGTATTTCCCAGCATAAAACCCCCTTGTCTTTCTATTCACTACCTCTAGAAACTTTCACATCACACGGGAAGATATTTTGTAGACAAAATGTACAGGAATAAAACCAGAAAGCAATTTACCTCATATTAAGACCTGAGAAAGTCATATAACATTTTTATAAAATTCAGCTTAGCACCAGCCAGGGTTTAGTTTGATGTCTTTTAAAATGCATTGCTTCTGACATATAAATACTAAATCCTGTGCAAGAGAAAAGTCTCCAAAGGTTTACAGCATGGATTTCATGAAAAACAAAAATGATTTCAGCTTCTGCAAACCCTCTGTTTAGTTCTGATTTTATGTGTCTTAAAAGGACTCATCTAAAAAAACCAATCTATTTGTCCACATGTCCAGGAACCCCCCCCAGTCCATGAGGAAGCAGTCAGCGACCTGCTGCGCCACCTGGATGCTCACAAGTCCATGGGGCCGGATGGGATCCCCCCGAGAGTGCTGAGGGAGCTGGCGGAGGAGCTTGCCAAGC